>VZTG01004158.1:0-65364 GCA_013397845.1 Melanocharis versteri
GTTCACTGGGGTCATTTGAGTTCCTGCTCAGAGTTACTTTAGGTCACAGGGGTTACTTGAGGTAATTGTAGTTTTTTTTAATTGATCCAGGGGTTACTTGAGTTCATTTGGGATTACTTGAGTTCATTTGGGATTACTTGAACAGGACGATGCCTCTGGACTTTGTTGTCCATAACATCCAGCCAGGAGCACAGGAACAGCAGCCAGGACAGCTGGACACGGGTGCTCCTATCCCACTCGGGTCACGGCCTCTAAAATCCCAGAGATTTGGACTTCTCAGCTGGAAAAAAAGGATGGGAGACCTTGGCTATCAGTAGCCACAGACAAGGACCTCTAGTGATTAATTGACTTTATTCTCAGCGTTTACTCGCCACACCTGGTGCAGGGACCAGAGGTGGGAAAGTCGGGAGGGGAGGAGGAGTCAAATATTCCAGGTTGTTGAAAGGGGTTAAGTCAATAATAACCAGGGTTTGTAAAGACAAAGTGAGAGATAAGAAGAGGAGGGATTGAGAGGAAAGATGTGTGCTGATGTCTTTACAAACAATTCGGTGGGTGAAGCTGTGGGTGTTAACATCTTTGAAATGGGTCTTAATGTCTCTGCCGACTTCAAGCAGCAGGTTTGTTGCAGAGCCCACACAGCTGTGTGCCCCTGTGGACTCTCTCCCTTTACTCAAATAAAGTTGCAAGAGTCCTCTCCCTCCTTGTTGGACATAAACCTCTGGCTTTGTGGATTTTCCTGACACTGGAAATTGCTGTACTTGTTATTTTCAGCTACTTGTGGAGGCAATGGAAATACTACACCTTTTTAGAACTGCTCCTATTCGTTAGTTTCTCTTGAAAAATTTTACCTGCTCAAACTGTAGCAGAGCCCAAACCTTTTTTTTTAGATGCAAAAAACACCTCTCAAGAGATGGAACCTATTGGAGTTCAGGAGGCTGCAGGTGTTCCCCTCATTCACCTCCTCTCTGCCGGCACGGGAAGCAGCCTGGATCCATCTCAGCAGCCTTACCTTGGCAGCCCTGCATCCCTGCAGAGCCCACCAGCATCCTGAATCACCCTGCTCTGCCACAGCCACTTCATCACACTGCTATGGTTATCACTGGAAAAGGAATCACAGCTGTGACACTCCCCTCCCAGGCAGGAGGATATTCGTCCTCTCCTCCCATCACACCTTCCACAGAAATTTCTTATGTTTTGAGACGTGGCAATAGCGTGGGGTTTGCTGCTGAAAGTCACGAACGTTTGTTTCCTGCTCGCTCACTTGCAGTTTCTGAGGTGCTGGTGCCTGGCAAACCTGTGCCTTTGCACCACCAAGCATTCTGCAAGATGTGACAAGATAGTCTAAAAACACCCTGCAGAGAAAAAAACATTCAAATTCCCACTTTTTCCCGGATTTTTAACTTGCTATTAATCCACGTGACTCCTTTTCAATGACATAATTAGATCCTGAGAAACAAACCCTGCATTAATCTTGCATCTCATCATTCTGGCAATTTCTGCTTTTGCTCCTGCTCTGAGTTGGACACACAGACTGGGACTTATTTCCTCCTTTTGATTGCACAATTCTTTCTCTCACCTGTATCTCTGTAAAGGTACATTTATACCTGCACGGATTTGCACTGTGAGTTTTGCAGCACATTACTGAGGCGATGTGCTCTAGCCATATATTACAGGTCTCAGAATCGCACAATCAAGGGTAGGCACTAAACTAAAAATTTATCCTGAAGGCAAGATGCCAGATTTCTTGAGGTTGAGAATTGATGGGGGACGGTCCTGCACCCCTGATTTTTCCTGGTGGTTTGGGGGAAAAATACAATATATGCTGATAGATTAAACACATTCAAGCGTTAATTTCATTAGACTCAGAACAGGAATATAATTTCCACTTACATATCCAGGAGGGATATTTATCAGTGTTGAAGGATATGGAAAACTGATCATAACTTACTGGAGATAAAGAGGTTTGAAGAGCCCCTCCACAGTTAAATCTTGAATCATTGCTGGGAAAGCATGGACACGGAATTCCCTACAAAGACAGGCTGAGAAAGTTGGGAATTTTCATTAAGCAGCATTCACCATGCTTGGTTAGGGGAGCCACTACATAGAGTAAACTGTTCACAGGTATCCTATTAATTTCATCAGAATTTTACAGAACTGAAATGAGGCCTTTTTCTCTTTATTTGGCACTTGTAAGAATGATAGTCTATCTTCAGACAGCTAAATTTCAGGTCCATATCTTATTAATAGAGAAAGACCTTAAATTCAACATTCTAAACTGCTCTAAGCAGCATTTCTGTCTCTATGCTGACAACTTGAGAGCCTGATTTCTAGTCACAGACAAGTAAAAGTGCATTTCAGTGCACAGTGTTAGAAACTGGCTCAAATAAATAAAATGTATGGCATAACTTTTCAGGACGGTTTATGTGTACCATAAGAGATATAAATCTGTCTGTGATTTATGCCATAAACGCTTTTACAGTTAACTACCAGCAGCGCAACTAAAGCAAATGCAAAACCTCGAGATTTGAGTCCTAAAGAGTTAGAAATCATTGACTCAAATTTTTCTGTACAAGTCCTCCAAAAAAGTATTGTAGGTCCTTTTGATGTTGGCCACATAAAAGAATGCTGAAATTCCTTCATTCTTACACAAATTATGCTGATTGCCTTTACCCTGACATAATCCACAACTGCTTAATTTTTTTCCTTACTGAGCTTTCCTCTTCAGTTTCCTACATTTTGTACCATTATTTCACAATCTTTGATTTGGGTGTCTGGTTGTTTTGTTGGTTTGGGGGCGGGGGGGTTGTCATTTTGGGGTTTTTGGTGGGTTTTTTGGGGGTAAGGGTTGCATGGGGCAGAGGAGCTGCTTAGCATTCTCCTCAAAGAGATTTTGCCCACGGTAAGGCAAAATAATAAAGTCATTAAGTTATTATGCATTTTAAGAGTGGGAAGGGAGCATAAAACACGAATACACCCATCAATATTTACCTGAGCAGGATTTGACAGGGGAGAGGTTGGGAATGGGATGCGGTTTAACTTAAGCTTTAATAATGTTCCTGGTTGAGGCCACATAAAGCAGAAAGATCCAGTGTTTGTCCCCGTGGAGAATCACGCCGACAGTGCTCTGCAATCAGAGATAAAGAAGTGCCAACAAGCCCTGTCCCCACCCTGCCTGAGACATTCCCCATTTCTGTGTTCCCCCTATTAAATTATCCTTGTCTAGGCTGCTTCTGTCACAGATCCCTGGAGCAGCTCCCGTCTTTCAGAGCAGGATTACTTATCCTCTGGCCTTTCTCTCTTTCACAGATGTCTAAACCCATATACACCTGTCGGATTTCTATCAGCTCCTTCCTGGGGAGACCTAATCTATCTGTCACTGGCAATCTGCACGGCAGCCATGAGAGGCAGGAGCCATCCTGCTAAACGTGGCCTGTCCTGGCTGTCTGGGGCTGGGATAGCTCTTAATTCCTGGCTAAAACAACAAGCCAATGACCATTTTTACGTGTACGAAAACGCACAATGCGTAGATATGTCGTATTTTATATTTCTGGCAGCTGTTCTAGCATGGAGGGGCACACAGCTATCAGAGAGCCAGTGGTGTCACAAACAGCAGTGATATCTGCCCTGTGCCTTTAAAAACTGACCACACATCCCATTAAAGGGATCCCGTAAATGTCAGTCAAGGCATAATTAGTGTCTGCAAAGGTACTTCCTGGCAATAATTGATTTCTTAATCCAGATCCCAATCTGCTCCACTGATATTCTTTAATGACTTTCTGAAGTCAGTGATAACAAATTGGATAAGAGAAGATGTTTTCGTCGATGTGGAGGGCTCACAGGAGACAGAAAGGCGGAGTTACCGTGGTGCTGTTGCCAGGAGTGACTGAGCAAACAGTGTTTGCAATTACAATTCACCTCCCTAACTTCGTTTCCAGCAAAGCAGCAGCACTTTAAGTTTAATTATGGCAACCCCAGAGTAAAGCAGAGTGAGGGGGGGGGAAATTGCCTTCCATCACTTATTTGTTCTTTTGTCTTTCACACTTCTCGGCAAACTCCATCACACGATTAAACTCTAAAGGCTATTTGCTGACAACCTGTGGTCAAAACTTAAGGGAAAATGATAATGATGCTCGAGTCAGGTGCCCTCCTTCCTGCAGTGCCAGGTTCTGCCAACGTGCTTCCTCTGCACGAATTACTGTGCATCAAAATCAGGTCATTGGGAAGTGGGGTGTGGTGTGAGCGGGGGTGGCAAGTTTTAAAAGCTTGCCATTACAATTGCTTAATGAGGAGCTGCACTAATAGCCCGTTTCTCCCACACCTTACATTCAGAGGAAAGGTAAATTCAGCTGTTAGAGTGGCTGGAAAACACTGGTGTCTCATTTCAAAATTCCACTCAAATTCAGCCCTAAGAGTAATAGGCTGCTGTGGCCTCTAATTTCAATAAAAGCAGTATATAGCATGGAGGGAGAGGGCTGGGCTCCCCAAGGAAAAGGAAACACCAGAACATTTTCAGACATCATGGGGAAAAAATTGAATTACAAAGATTTGGGAATCTTAATGTCATAAAAAGCAATCCCAAGATTGTTTTATATTGCTTTCCAGCTTATATCTGCACTGTAATATACCAACATATAAACTGATTTTTCTTCTACTATTGAAAAATCAAATAAATGAAAGAGAGACACTTGAAGGACATTCTGCAGTGAGAAAAGCTTGCTAAATTTCAATTCTGTGAGTAAATTGAGACGAGAGGCACAGTCCTGTCATTTTAACAGTCTTCTGGCTCTACTTGGCTGCCTCTCTGTGGCTTATCAGTCTAGAAAACGAGAACATCCTGGGTCTAAAATGATAGGAGAAACAATTAAACACAGAATGGGACCCAGGATGAGTTAGAGAAACCTTGGTCACCTTTGGATCCAGCCAAAGCCACGGTCAGCCACTCCCCCTTCCCACTGAGCACTTACTGGTGTGTGAAGAAATGCGTAGAAGAAATGAAGGCTCCAAGCTGGAGAAGGTCTGGCTGCTGTTTGGATTGGGTGCAACCTTGTGGAGAAAAAAAAGGATTTTTCTCCTCACCTCCCTTTAAAGGTAACACCTGCTGAAGTTTCTGGCAGGTGTAGAGTGCTGGGGCCAGCTGCAACAGGATTGGGAGAGCCTGGTGAGGACTGGTGTGTGGCAGGGAGCAGGCAGAGAGCCAAGTGTCAGAGGTGACAAAACCAGGTGGCTTTTGGAGGCACCCACAGGACTGGTGCACGTGTTTGTGCAAGTGAGAAAGATGCTGAAAGCTGCTGAGGCAAAAAGTGAGCGTGGAGGCAAGGAATGCACCGAGAATTTGGGGATATTTGCCCTCCAGCTGGCTCTGCCTCACCGCAGCATCTCTGAGCTCCTGCCCTTTGAAAAAGGTTTCCTTGTTCCAATCTGGTACTTTTGTTCACTCTAAATATGGCTTTAAAGCTAGAAAGGGGCTGATCACTCCTGATGGGCTCACTTTGAAGAAAAGACTCCCACCAGGACTTCAGGGGATCATAAACACTTCTCCTCAAAGGACACTGGGTGTTTGTATCACAGCCCCAGCCGTTCCCTGTGAGCAGGGGCAGCCTGGGGATGCCATCCCTGCAGCCCCCCCACCCCTTGTCTCAGTCTGGAAGGGGCAGGATGGTTGTGACTGATGGATATAACTCTGCAGTCCCTCCCAGTCCTGCACTTGACACTTTTCTCCACTCAGGCAGGAATAACTGGATGATTTGGGGCCGTCCCTGGATCGTACAGGCTGATGTAGGGATGCCAGACCCAGTGCAGGTGCTGCAAACATCACTGCTCTGGCCCTGAGGGCAGTCAGACTTTGCTCCTCTAGCTGCTTAAAATCCCTGTCCACACGATTTTTCCTGCATTTATGAACCTTCCCTCTGTTCCCAGCATCTGGGTTTCAAATTCATTCACCATTGTGTTGCCTGTAGTTTTCTTTAGGCTTTGACATGTTAGTGAATCTAATGTCAATTAAACTGCTGGGAATGTCAGCATTTTAAATTTCTGGGAAGCTGCTTGCTTCTCAACACATTCTAATCTTGAATTTCAGCTTTTTTTTTTTTTTTCTCTTCAGGCCTAGACCTTTCCTAAGTACACAGGGACAAAAGCTCCAAATTATCCCGTGGTTTGGTGATTCTGAGCAAAATGTGCCCTGGGGCTTAGCCTGAGAACATCAACTCATTTTCTTTAGTGACCCGAGACAGATAACCAGAGGCTGGGTTTCCAGAGGTGAAAGGCTGCTGTCACTAAGCCACTGCAGCAACTTAATTGAATGTTTTCTCCCAGCACCAGCAGCAAAGGCTGCTTTTACCATTTGCTCAGTGTTGGGATTAGGATGGAGTATTTGCCTGACTCGGCTCCAAACAAAAACTGTAAAAGCAAGGAAAAAAAATATTTGCTATTGCTTATTGAGCGCCATCCTGACATACCCGAGGGTCATTTGCACAGTCTCCCAGTCACTCTGGGTCAAAACTCATTTCTGCTTTGGCAGATCACACCCAGGATGGCTTTGTTGCATGTTATGACCTGCCCCACATCCACAGATCATCAAACATCCAAATTAAATAGCACAAACTCCATAGCGCCTTTTATATATATATTTTTTTTTTTTTTTTTCCTGCATAGCTCTTGCATATTTTGGGTGTTTTTTTCCTCTTTTTTCTTCCCGTGTGAAGGCAAATACAAAGGTTAACTCATAATATTTTGTTTCCATTAGGTTTGGAGTGGAATTCGGCGTTTAGCGGAGGGGGGGAGCCTGGGGAAGGAGTCGCCAGGATGTTCATGGATTTCCCGGTTCACAGCCTAAACCTGAGAGGGTTTGCTTTTGCTTTTCTTCCCCGCCCCTTCGCATGCACACCCTCCTAATGGAGATGGAGGAGAGAGAATCAGAGAGGGAGCAGGCAGCTCTCCACCGTTTGTGAGACTAATGAGCCCCTTCATTTAGTCTCATTATAAATATGCCACCTCTGGCACCGGGCTTTGGTTCTGTTCCTAGCTACATCAACATCAATTTCGAGGCACGCTGATGCATCACTAACACACACGGCAGCCAAACCTCTCCTTTTCAGCATTTTTTTTTGTCATTGTGCTGTCTGACACCTTCCCTTCTTCACTGCTCCCCCTCCGAGAGGCAGAGAAGCCCAGATTGAAAAGTAATGAGACTATTAATTAGAGCTTCTCTGAAGGAAACTTATCCTGACTGGGTGTTGTCTCTGTCTCAGTCTTTGTTCCAGCCTTGTTCTGTGAGATTAATGCTTGTGTACACAGATTAATACAATAAATTAATATCTCCAGTGAGGGGGGGAAAAAAAGCCAGCCTGAGTAAAAAGCCTGATTATTCCTGAGGTGGACAGTCGGGGTTCATTTTGTGGGGACACAACTATTTTGTCTTCTTTGCACCTCTTTTCTTCTCTAAAAACCGTGTTTTAGGGCAGTTGCTGAGTGCAGCAAGGGAGAGACACAGAAATGTTTCGTAGGCTGCTCATCAATTTTGGCTGTTCACATGCTATCCTGGCCGTGGGGGTGGGAATCTGTTTCTCAGCAATTTGGAAGTCTGGCTGCAACGAGTTTGTGGTCTCCTGGCTAAGAAAATGCATCCCTCTGTCGAGATTTTATAGTTTTACCACAGGCATTGAGGGCTGAGCAGATAATGGCTGATTTTAGCTCAATTAATTTCTCTATTGAGAAATGAAAGTGTAACCACAATGCACATAAACAATGCAACACCAGGTTATGTTCCACCGTCATGGATCAATCAAAGTACAACTTTGTCCAGGACATCGAGTTGTTGATTTTGTCATTACTGTTTATAATGTGTCTTTTTCATCTAAAAACCCCTAAATCAAAGCTGATTTCCTGTTTGCCAAATATCTTCCTGTCTGTGATATCAGTGGGGTGATACAATTCTTCTAATTAGCTGATCTTCTAAGAAATCAGATTTATAACCTCTTAAGTAACATTATATTATTTTAGTTTCCTTGTTAGTAACCTCTAAAGTGAACAAGATCTAGCTGAAGATTAGAAAGACAATTCCCTTAAAGCTTTTCAAAAATAAAAGCCTGGAAACCAATGCCATGAAATTTCCCAAAATGTTAAAAGATCAATTATTTTTCTGAATGATCAATGATTTTCTAAGTAAATTTATATGTATGTCTTTTTTTCCTTTAAAGTATGAGGCATATACAGAAATTTTGGTTTTGAATAAAACCGGATATCATCCAACAGAAATAAATACAACTGCTCAAATAAAAGTCATTAAAATTGTATTGTTATTAAAAGCAGGGGCTAAAAACTCCCAAAACAGAAATTTCAAAATTAAAGGTCAATAAAATGAATAAATTCATTAGGTCAAGATTAATTCCCGCATTCAAAAATCTGGTGCATTCACTCAGCAAGAAGTTTCAGTTATTTTTAGCAGAGTTTTACTATTAGACTTGTAAAAAATGACAAATGGTGAGTGCCAGATCTGCACTGGCAGAAGGATTCTTCCTTTCATCTTCTGAGCCCAGGCTGCTCTGGCTGGATGTGAAATGGCCTGGATGCAGCAGTCCCAGCCAAACACCACCCCAATATCCAGAATCTCTTTCCTGAAGGGAACCTGCAGAAAATATTGACAGATACATCTAATTGGTAACCTTCTGGTTTAGGCATAGTCTGGATTTAGACCAGGATAAGGAATTGAAAAAGAAATATTCTTTGTGATAATGAAAAGAGCTGTGCTTTCCCCTTCTGAGCTTCTCCAACGCTCAGCTCTGCGGAGCACAAATTGCTGCTGTCTCATAAAACAGATATAAATGTGGTTTCTTCCTCAAAAAATGCAGTTTCCCACACTTATTACTGATCTGGAAGAAGAAAAGACTAATTTTATTTCCCTGAGCTACCTAGATGCGGTATCTAGTTAGAAAATATCAATGCACCCAACAAATACAGCCACAAACACAGACCAAGTCCTTGTGTGAGGAGGACCTGGCGGCTGAATGCAGCCAGAACAGAGGCAGTATTTGTGAAGTTCGCTGCTGGTCAGCTCAGATTTAGGATCTGTTGGGCTCTTTCTGGCCAAAACTTTCAAGAGAAACACCTTGTGGTGGTGCTTTCTAACAAACACAACCCAAATGGCCAGGGTGATGATCCCACCTTGGTAATTCGTGCTCCTGTTGCCTCCTGGCTGAACTGCCTGAGTGTAACACGTGGTTGAGAAGTGCTTTCTGCTTTCACTGCACCTCTGCTCTGAGCTAGCACACACCAAAGAGCACAGCTTGCTTTCCTAAAAAAGGATTTAGGAGTACTCTGCAGGATCTACTGCAGGGCCTTCCACTTACATTGGCTTTGGATTGAAAATTCATTTATTTTGCTTGACATCAGTACCAAACTCTCCAGCTGCTTTCCCAGAAAAATCTAACAAGAATAACACTGAAAGAAGAGGCTGTTTTGTTATTCCTGGTAGCCCCAATCGCTGTCCTGCATGCTGAAATGACAAGTAACCTTTTCAATTAAAGACATTCTACTTCCTTGTCCTTCAGCTAAGCAGAGAAAAATCCCACTCTAGAAGGGACAGGTTAAAAATTTTAGTATTTTCCAAAAGAAAATTGTTATCATTCCAGTAACTCTGTTCACAAGTTTTACAGACAGCTTTCTAAGCAGCAGAAATGTGTGCATCTCCTGCCCTAAAACCCCCACTGCTTTCACACAAATTTGAGTCTTGCACCTGCCTTCCCATCTTAATAACTGATGGAAAATCTCAAATGCTATCCACAGGAAATATTGAGATAATACTTATCCACTAAAATTTTTACCCTTTGGCCTTATTCTCTTCTTTCTGTTTTTAGATTTCTTGTACCTATCAGAAAAAAAAAAACCACCAAACCAACAACCAAACAAAACAACCAAAAAAACCTCAAACCAAACCAAACAGAAAAAAAAACCAAAAAACCAACCAACCAAGCAAAAAAAACCACCTTTGGCAACAAGAAATTTCACTGTCCTTAACAAGTATCACAAGTGCCACAGAGAATAGGAAACAAAGCTTTGCCTTTGTCATAACAAAACAACTCTGAAAAATTCTTACCTCTCACTAATTTTTTTTTGGTTTGTCATCTTTATCACCAAATGTAGATCTTCAAAACAGTTTGTCAGACGTGTACTGGAGATTGGAATGGAGCCATGTAGAAAGTCTTTGTATCAGACAGAAAAATGCAAAGAAATCTGAAAGCGGTCCAGCTCAAAGCTCTACAAATAAAAGGAATAGTGAAAGAGGGGGATATTGGGTGCTCTGGCTGAAAGTAAAAGGTTTTTTTTTTTTATTTCTCTAAAATCCTCCAATTCAATTTATTTAAGCAGGAAAAATCTAGTCTTGTTTCTGTCCTTGGCTACTAAGCCATAGATGTTTAGTTGTAGAACACTTTATAACATCCATTTCACTTGACAGAAGCCATAAAACTTTCCTGACTTCCTTAACAAACTTAAAAACTACAATAAAATCTCCAAGACTGGAATTATTGCCAAGAAACCAATAAGCCACTTTCCTGACATAGCAGGAAAAAAAACCCAATAAAACCCCCAGCTAAATCTAAGCAGGCTACCATGTCCATACCACAGAAAAGAAGCCAAAAAATGAGCAAAATATAAAACCTACCAGTCTGAAGGAAGAACTCTTCTCCAGCCCCAAATTTGGCAGTTATATGGCGTGGACTGGGTAAAAAATAACAGCCAGTGTATGAAAGGTTAGGGTTTTGGGAGTACTGGGAAGCTCCACCCTTTTATCATCTCTCTGTAACCTCTTCTGGGGGATCAGAGGGGAATAGGGAAAAAAGTGTTCCAAGGAAGTGAGGGAGGGAGAAGCAATAAGGGAGGGAAATACTGGAAACCTTGGAAGATGGGATGTTACCAGACAAACAGCATGCAAAGAGCAATCCCAAATGTTTCAACTCCTTTTAACAACAGAATTTCTTCTCTCACTCTCAAGAACTCCAGCTCAAAATGGCTCATGTTCTTCTAAACATAAACTTACTTCCTCTGATTATTAGCAATCTTCTAATTTTGAGTCTAAATTTATTCATTACTGCTTGATAAATAGTTATTTTTTTAATTGTCTCTTCCTCCTTAGTGATAATTATCCCTCAGCCCTAGATGCATTCACCAACATTTGTTCACTCAGCTTTCCTCTGGCTATTTTCATAACCAAGTTCTCTTTTCATGAGAGAGATAATCCATTCATTTCTTCATCCCAGGAGGTTTTATTCTGTATCTGTTTTCCTTTCCTTTTTTGTTCTTCAGAAACCATGACCAGGACTATTTGTATCCTGATTTTTGTTCTCTATTTTCCTATCTATTCTGAAAGTGCACTTATGTGCCCTGAACACTATGAAAATCACATGATTTTTCCTTGGAATTTTGCGGCTCCATTCTGCAGCTCTGCCATTCTCCAAAAGATCAGATCAGCCAACACGCCTTGGTCTCTTTCCTTTCCTGTCACCTCCAGCTGACAAATCCTAATTGACCCTTAATTTCAGTCCACTCGGACATTTTTTACTATGCTTTCTAATCTTATTATGACCTGGTTTTGCTACTGTTATAACTTTAATTAATACACTTATGGTGTCCACAGTCAAAGATGTTTCTGCCCTAAGTGCTTGAAAAAGGCGTGTCAGAAAGGCCAAACCCACTAAATATGTTTAATCTTTCTAAACAAACTCCTTAACCAGCTTTTTAATTTGAAATATTAATTTACTAGAACAGGAGAATGCCAATAATTTATGTATATGTATATTTGGGGACCTATCTCCAAATTATCCTCCTTAAGTAGTGAATGAGGGGATTTGGATTTTTTAATGAAAAGGGCTCTGTTCAGAGTGGAATAATTAACTGACTTAAAACTAAGTTGCTGACAATGATTTCAATTATCAGCCTCATTAACAGAGTGAGGTTATAACTCCAGGTTGGATTAGTCAGCAAAGAGTGTTACTAGGCTGAAACAATGTTTGCACACAGTTCAGGTGTCTATATTTTTAGAATAAAGGTCAGGAGGGCAGAAAGTCCAGCAAAAATGTGTCCCACAGCTCAGTAGTAAAATTAAGGAATGCATCTTGCTTGTGAAGATAACCTGATTTGCTATACAGATGATTTTTCCCCCTCCCTATTTTTAGAACTATCTGAAGTCCAATTATGGTGTTCTAACTTTTATCTGAAATTGCTTTGGACTTCTGAATTTCCCTCAGATTTACTTGCAATTGCCTGGGTCTCTGCTATTCAGCAGCTCGGAAATTCCATTTTCGAACGCGAAATGGCAAAGCGTCTTCATGCGGAAGAGAAGGCAGCCCTTCAGTGCCATAAAGGAAGGTTTCGTTTCTATAAATTCTGGCCTATTTCCCATTCAGCTGAACGCGTCTGCGGCGTGGGATGCAGCTCTCCGCAGCAGATCGTTCAGACAGTGCCACTGGGGTTTCAGATTGTCTTGGTTTGAAAAGACCGGAGTATAATTCTGAAATTGAGGAGCTTTTAGGCAATGATATGAGGAAAAAGAATAACAGTTCTGTATTAATATAAATAACAACAGTACCCACTGACAGAGTCAGGAATACAACCTGGCACCCTGTTCAGGGTGGTTGTTAGCCGTCTGGATGAAAATGGCTCTCTGAAGCGCTGATCGGGTAGAAAGAAAGGTCCTGATGGTCCAGTGAAAGCTCTTGTCCTCTGGATATCCAGGAACAGGAGCTAGCTGGTGTGTCTCAGAGTCCACCTTATATTCAGGTGGGAATGCTTGGCTCCTCCCCCCTGGGTGGAGCCTCTTCCAATGGGATGAGATGACTCATGAGTCATGTGGTGAGTTCTTAATGGCCCATTAGCAGAGATAATGGGCCCCCGGATAGCAGGAGATAACAGTGGTTTAACAGTTTAACAGTTTAACAGCTGTTTCAACGGTTGTGGAGATGGTGATTAGAATAAACCTATTTTTAACCTAGGACACAGATCTCCTATTGGAAATTGCCAATCAACAGATTTTTACACCGAGTTCGTTTTTAGTCAGTGGCACGTCGTTCCGGAGTGAAGAATGACAGGGAGATATTTAGGATTATGTCATAAATCCTGGCAAAAACTTCAGCGGCTCTGGGTGGGCTGAGCCTAAGCTTCAATGGATACCAAATATTTTTATATTTAACCCCCCTTATAATAAGATATATATTTCTAGATAGAGGTCCATGGCACAGCAGTGATAAACGTGGAAATAGAAGTGATCCAGCCCCACACATAAAAACTCCCAAATGCACTCAGAGGGTTTGAACTTTTGAAGGGTCTGATCAAAGCTGAGAGGAGTGAATGGAAAGGCTCATATTGACATCAACGGGCTCTGAAACAAGCTTGATGTGTTGACAGCTAGAGAGATGCTCTGAAACCATCTGAAAATAAATTCAAAGTCTGATAGGCCGCTGTGGCAAAGAGATACCATTGCTTCATTCTCTGCCACGTCAGGAAATTATCTCTGAGCTGTCAGAGTGGGTTTCTCATTTTAGTGTTTGTGTTTCTAGCCCATCTCTCACCAAATGGCTTTCCTTTTGTGTGTGTGACAATTGATTAGTAACAAAAAGCAACAGGGTCATAAAAGTAGCACACTTTGCATCTATAATACAGAATATTCTTGCACACGGCCAAGTATTTCAAATAATATTCACCACACACCAGAAAAAGCTGAGACAAATCAGACTCTGCTAACACGGGGCCCACGTACTTTAGCATTCCCTTACATAACATTAGTGAGAAAATTTTAACTTTTCCCCAAGCTCTAATCCACCTTAAAAGCAGCAGCCTCATTCCAATCGATTTGGTGAGATGAATGTTATTTACACTTCAGTTTGCACCTTTTTTCTAAGATTTCATAAAGGAATAAATCCACACTTGCAAGGATGGCTGTGCATGAGGAAGTCTGGGGCTGTTAGGAAGAAGTGTTAGACACGTATGGGAATGTATTAGTGAGGGTCACACCTCCATCTTAAGATTTTTAAGTGACAGCAAGAGCATAAAAGACAGCAGGATGGCAAAGAGAGATTGATAGCATGTGGTTTTTTCTTCCTTATAACCAGGTTTTTTAAATTGTTAAGCATGGCTCTCCAATGACCTAGACAGATCAGGCTGTCCAGGGGCACCTATGTAAATACGAAAAATAAAGCTTTGATGAAATAAATCCTTTAAATTAAATGTGTCATTTCCATGCTATGTATGCTGAGGCCAGCAAACACCTCACGACAAATGTGTTGACAAAACAGAGATTAGTTAAAGCAAATTTGTGTTTTTCGTGGTAAAAATTCCTTAGAGCAGCCAGGTGAAACTGAAAGGACCCTTTCCAAAGGTTAAAATTAGGCTTGGAAAAAATACTGAGAAATCTACACTAAAGTAGAGCAGCGGTTGTATCACTTTTTAGTGCTAACACTTCTTTTTTTCTGTCTTCTCTCTCATCCCAGTGTCAGTATTCTCCCCAGCCACCAGAAAAGCAACACTGAAGATGTCATTACTGTGATCTCTCCAAATTGTTTTGCTCGCGGATCCTGCAAGCAAAACCAAAGGGATGAATTCTGTTCTCTGGGCTTCAGTTACATCTGCTGCAACACTTAAATCAGTTCATGGCCTTCTTGACACAGCCTGGTCCTCCAGAGAGCTGATCTGGAGGAGAAATCTGTCCAAGCTCCACTCTCATGGTTGGTGCTCTTGGTTTTGTTGGAGATCCCACTATCACCTCTGCCAGGCACTATCAGGAGGTTCCTTCAGGAGAGCTCCCAGTTAATCCTGGCTTTGCCTTTGTGGCAGCAAAACGGGGTAAATTGTCACCACTTAACAAAGAATCTGCCTTCGCTGGCTGTCGGAGACCGAGAAGTTAAAACCTCTGAAGATAATAATGGATTTAATTTACAGCCTTGGAAGGAGCTAGGATTAATGTGATGACAANAGGAAAACGCGACAGCTGGCAACCAAATCGTTATTTTTTTCTTACAGGTTTTTGGGGGCTGCACATAGCTGTGGTCTCCTGACAATCTGAAAATGCTGTAAAGGCCTGTCCTCTTCTCACCACACGCCAGTGCAGTCTGTGCTTGAAATCAGTTGTCTTAAAAACCAGCCTGGCTCATTCCCTAAACTGCAGGAGCAAAAATACAGCAGTGGTCTGGTGCCTTCCTGGTACCACTGGGTTGTGTTCAGGGAAAGATGAGGGTTTGCCACCCTGAGAAACTCTGTCCTAGTCCAGGCTGGGATGAAGGATAACATTTGTCCTTGTTCTGTTTGAGTTATCAAAGGATTCAAATGCATTTTTGAAACCTCTAAAGCCTTGAAACTCTCTTCCCTAGTCAAACAGCCCCCTTCCAATCTTTCTAGAATTTTCACACCAATGCTTCCTTATTTTCATAAAGGCAAAATCAGCTTGGGTTTTAAGGGCTTACAAGAAGCAAAGACCAGAAAAAACCCCAGTTCTGGATGATGGCTGATCTGACAATCTATCCTGGATGCTCTCTCCTGCACCAGGACCCTGTGAACTCATGGGGTCTCACCCACAGTGTTATGGGAAATTTTATATATGAAGACTTTCATTTGTTTTGCTCTTGGGTATGAGTTTGAAAAGAATGGTTTCAACAGCACAGAAATCCTTTATAGTTTTATTTTTTTAATTAATTCTTTGTTTTAAGAAAAGTTCTGGAAGAATGCAAATAGAAGGGATTTCTTCTGCAGTTTTTCATTTTAATTTTTTTTAAAACGGACATCATTGAAATGAAACTGTTTATTTTTGTCCAGAAACAAAATTTTTTGTAGAGTGAATTAGAGATATCTTTTGATGGTTAAGGGTATGACAAGTGTTGATGTGTGCTGATAGCAATCATTCTGCAGTGGATGTAAGAGAGGCAAACAGCTTGGAAGGGGCGAAGCAAGGTCTCCCTGAGGGTTTTCTCTCGTGTGACACAAATTTCGCCCACCTTCCCTGCTACGAGTGTTTCTGGCCTGGTTTTTCACCAGACTGTCCAGTAGCTCGTTTCTGCCTGTTCACACAGCATCACAAATCAAGCAAGAGCTGTCCTGTGGAAGCCAGAGCTAACAAGAGGAGACTATTTTTAGCATCAGAGTGAGTTTAACAAATGGATCATGGCTAAGGCAGCGTGACAGCCCTGCTGCCTAATTAATAGAGACACCAAAGGTGATTTTGCAACAGAGCCAGAATCCCCACTATGCTGGGCCTTCAGATCAGGCACATTCTGCAGCTCTCTTGTGTTAAGCAACCAGAAAAAGCAGCCCAAATCTACCCCAAATATACCCCAAACCTGGCCCATAAATGCTCTAAGTTACCCTGCTCTGCGACAGATAGTAAAAGGTTTTCTTGTTTTGTCTCCTTGTTTATCCCAGCAAATAATCAGAACTCATTGCTTTCACTCTTTCCCTCTTTTTACTCATAAAAAAATGACTAATAACTGCTGAAATGGACCATGGTGGGCTGGACTGAAGCCCTCCAGGTAAAGAAAAGAAATGAGACTCCCTCTCTGTGACAGGTGACAACATTGGCACAAAAGTGGGGCAGAAACCAAAACCAGTCAGAACTTTAGTTTTTTCTCCCATCACATCATGTGATTATGGCTAAACCCTGTCCACTCTTGTGCTCTAAGGACTTTATGGGTCTGCAGATTTTTGAATTCTTGGCACGGATAACTGAAAACGTACCAGGCTCTTTATTAATCTCTCCCAAATTCCCCACAGATCTTTTTTAAGAATGTTGAATGCAATTCAATATTGGAAGATCATTTTATAGCAAACAATTTTATCAACACAGAATTTTTCCACAAAAGAACTTGCTGTGCCTGCAAGACAGTCTCTCCATGCTTTCCTGTCCTTTGAATTCCTATTAAATGTGGCTGAATCCACACGAGTTTAAAAAGACATTTTTCTCAGTAGGCCACCCTGTTTCAGGAAGTCCTCAGCTCACCATGCCTGAGCTTCTCTTTGGAAATTATTATCTCAGAAGCTGCTCCCCAGGGAAATTACTGCAATCCAATCACCACAAATGTAAATTAAATCAGCATCTGATGCAGCCACAGTGGTTTGTGTTTCTCCTCACTCCTTTCTCCCTTTGAGAAATCTAATTCTGAAACCACTGGAATAAATTCTGCTCTCACCCTCCCACAAGGAAATAGCTGCAATGATCTGAGGGGAGACGCAGTCTGCAGGAAATCACAGTACGACTTGTTTGTGATGCTTATTTAGGTTCATGACTCCAGCAGCTTTCCTTCTGCTCAGCCCCTCTCCTCCTCTGCCTTTGTCCCATGTGCTCTGTGACACGGATAAAAATTCCAATCTCCCCTTTTATGTGGGACCCCGTTCCCAACATCCCACTCTGGAAGCTGTACTTCCCTGAATGCAGTTTTGGGAACACTCCTCCTGCGAGCTGAGGTGTAGAACCAGGCAGCAAAACATTCTGAGAAGTTTAGGATGTGCCTCACCTCACAGCTCTGTAAAAATTGTTCAGCTTGGAGAAGTGTAATACTATTTAGGAAAAGCATCAGGTTTTGTCCATTAGCAACTAACAAACCAAAATAAGGAAAGGGGTGGGTGGGAAGAAGCTGAAGGAGCGATGAACAAAGCTGAAAGTCTTTGGAACTGAATATATCAAGAACAAAAGTGGGTTACCCAAAATTGTCACTTTGGACTCAATCCTTAAGTACAAATTTCGTTCCCTGTGGCAAATACATGCTTGTAGGTCTGGTAATTCAGACAGAGAGCAAATAAACCTTCAGCTGTGTGTCCCAGTCACTCACTGGTCTGCATCACGTGTCTGAGGGAAGCCAGTGCCAGAACAAATCACCTCAAGTGCCTTTTAAGGGTGTTTAACAACTACTGGGTAATATGCAGAACGGTGATGTTCTCTCTTCAAAATAAAAGGTCAACATGATGTCCACATAACCTGCGATGCTGAAAACTGGGATCGTTAAGAAATGTCATATTTAACATTTAAAAGCTATTCTGTATCAATTTCCATGGAAAAAAAAAGTTCTGCTCGGCGTCAAAAATGTTATCCCTCAAAAAGTGAATACTATTCAAAGAGTTGCTACAAATCTTGAGAGGATTTCACATCAGTTACTCCTCTGTATTTTGGATTTGAATATGCAAGGTTTAAGACTCCAGTCACCAAACACAGCATGATCTTACTCTTATGCCATTTATAAACCCTTGTTTTATTCACATGGTGTCAAAGTGCATCATAACTATTATTATTAACAATATTCATAATAGCTAATGTTCAACATTTAAGCAAAAGTGATATCAAGAGCAGATAAAAATTAATGTCTTCATAGTCCTGAAAAACCCTGTAAATCTAAAAAGATATAGTAAAACATTGGATTATTTTTCTCAAATGCAAATACACACACACACACGAATTTACTTCTGCTCAGCAAGACAACAATTTTCCTTCTAAACGCATATTAGGAAGGAAGGGTAAGTATTGTACAAAATATATCTCTTGAGTTATAAGAAAACCTTTAACTAAAATTAACATGAGTATTTGAATGTGTAGGCATCATCCAGGAATTTATATTGACAGCCAGCGTTGGTGTCAAAACACAGCATAGTGAGTGGATATAGGGGTTTTTATGTCCTGGAATGAAGATGAACTACAGCTGGGCCATAAAAAAACCCCTTTTATTATGTAGGCAGGATAGGCTTTGATGCATTTACATATTTTCACTCTGCCTTTCTGAAGCTTTAAGTTTTCTCAGTATCACTGGTCACTACAGCGTTGCTTCTGAGCAACTTCACCGAGTCTCAGCAAGGAAAGATTATTTGTTCAAAGAATTTATACATAGTTCTGTTTAACTCTCATTAGGGGACTGAAAAATCTGAAAATTTGAGAGGTAGAAAAGGCAAGCGAATCAGTTCAGCTGTTTTACAATTTCTGGCACGTTGTGGAGGTCAGAGAAAAAAAAAAATCAGGGACAATTCTGTCAGTTGTAAGCATGGGCAGAAATGGTAAAATGTAGTTAAAAAGTGCATTTAAGTATGCAGCTGTATTCCAACGGATAGCATCATCCAGGGAGTGATAGAGGCCCAGACTGGTAATGTAATGTAAGCAATTAGTTCTGGCAGCTACAAAAGAGCTGGTGAAGCAGAAAAATCAGTCTCAAGAACTAATCTGTATCTGCACAATAGCAATGTCTTGATAACACATCTGAAACATGGCAGTTCAAACGGGCAGGGCAGAGGAGCTCTATGGATGCCTCGGAGAGCTGTCACCCACTAATGACTCCCAGAGCCAGGTGGAAGCAGGGAATTATCATCTGGAAAAGCTGGAAGGGAATACAGGCAAACCACCCACCACAAAAAAAAAAAAAAAAAAAAAAAAGGAAAACCTGCTTCAGTGAAAAAAAACCCCATCATTTAAATTTCAATTTTACAGAGCAGTTTTCCCAAAGAAAACTGTTTGCTAGTCATCAGTAAATTTGAAGCACTGCATGCACTCACAGCATACACTGGCTCTAACCCCACAAATCACTTCTATTTAAATTTGTACAGATGCACCATTCCAACATAATGGCAAGTTGTCTAAATGATTGTGTTTTTCTGTGTTTTTACAGTACCTACACTTCTCACTGGGAACTCCTTTGTGGGCTTTGTAGAGGTTGAGCTCATGCTGCTTCCTGGGACATTAATAAGATCTCTCCCTTTGTTCAGCTAAATAGTTCTCCCAGAAATGAACAGAACATCCTGAACACACCTCCTGTAATATCAGACGGAAAACTGGCCAGAGGTGTTGTAGACTTTAGGTAGAAGAGGGCAGAAGGAAGAAGAGAATCACAAATTCAAAGTGGATAAATCTTGCTGCTTTAACAAAGCCATCTAAAAAAGGGCAGGTATTTTTACAAGTTTTCCAAAGAGGAGGACTGTACATGTCCTGATCTGCACACTGTGAAATTCTTGAAAATCATGCATGTAAGTATCCCGATACAGCTTGCACAGGATTTTTACAAGATAGGAATTTTTGAAGGCCTACTGGTTTGAAATTGCAACAGAATTTGTAACTGTACAAAGTAAAAAGTGTGCCTGTGAATGGCAAAATACTTTAGAAACCTATCTGAAATTTATCTCTAATTTACAATAGTTAGGCTTGAAAGACAGAAAAAGAAAACTTCAGATTATTTGGTCTAGTGGATCATTCTTGTTTCAAAAGTGGCTCAGTTCAGCCTCAGGCTCTGGATCTCTGAGTGACATTTATGTAAAAGCTAAAAAGCTCTCTTCTCTCTTCCTTCTGCTACCAACTAGAAAGAGGAAAATGCCTTGCATAGGACGTGAGACAAAAGCACAAAACCCCTATTCAGATTTATTTTGAGGATTATCACAGCTTCTCTTCATTTACTTCCTACCTCTTTTGGTTTGAATATCTTAGCGAAGTACGCGACGAACAACTACAGAGGCCAGAATAATTTATAAATTCGGCCATGATGGGACATCACAGCATCATTTCCCACAGGAACATCGGTGAGGGAAGCAAAATGTTGGTTCTCCGTGACAATGACATCCCATGGCACGTGGCAGAATACCTCAAAGTTACCCCACGCCATTGCCCACGCAAAGCCACGCTCTGGAGGATGTCCAGAGCCCTCCCATGTGGCAGGCGTGACCTCATGGGGACATCAGAGCTCAGAAACAGCATAACCTGAGTCACCCCCAAGGATGGGTGGCACGGGGTCACCTCTGGGACCTGTGTGTCCATCTGGCCCAAAGGAGAGGTCATCAGCTCGGCCGTGCACCCACCGTGGTTCCTCTGCTCTGCCTCTCCGCTGTGCCTTCCAGAACTTCCTCCTTCGACACGCACGGATTTCCTGCAGAGCAGCAAAGGATCACCTTAAATTCTGGGTGCTTTCTTTCCTCACCTAGATTAGTAGCCTCCTCGCAAAAAGCACTTTTGTAAATGTCATGATGCGCTGGATTCAATTGTAGTACATACCCTTTAAATAAAACAACAAAGTAATTCCTGAGAGCCGTGGTATTTCAAGACATCCAGGGTAAACAGAAAATTTTGTCGGTGCTTGGGTTTATTCTCGGGTGATCCAACAAGAGAGAAATACAAGAAAAATATGTGGTTGTAGCAGAGACATTGCTGGGAGGGGATTTTACCATGTGTGTATTCTACTCTCCACGGAAAGAGAAGATAAAGCCAAGTGTGGTTTCCTAAAAATGTGTGACCAGTGGATTACTTCCTGCTTAATAAAACATAACGAAATGCATCTAAGTTTCTCCAGATGGATATTATTTATGAATCAGGGAAAAGATAAAATTAATAGGAACATCAAAGATGTGCTGAAAAGTTTCCTGATTAAATATTATCTGACCTCCAAATGGTCTTCCTCTGCATTTCCTGGAGCAATTTGGCTATTAGTCAACCCATTCCTTCCACAGAAATGCAGATGACAGGTTTATAAATATCTGAATCAGAGCTGGAATCTAAACTTCACTTTGATTTAAACGCTGTTCAGCAAGGTGACATTTTTTTTCGGGGCCCAGATGCCCTGGCAGAAAAGGGAGGACATGCTTTTCGCACTCGGGATTTTTCCAGCACAGCCAAATATTTATTATCCCTGGTACCAGACGGAGGGATTGCTTGGCGTGCATGACCACAGCACACTGCTTTTGTTAGGGCAGGACTTCTTGTGTGGATAAAAGTCTGCAGGCTGCTGTGGTGGCTGAGCCATAAAAGTATTTATCATACTTAGACTTGCTCACGCACTGCAGCTCAGAGCAGAACACAGAGACGCGGGCACTGCTCTGTCCCAAAGCCAAGGGGATTCAGAGGATGCAGGATGACTTCTCCACATTCTTTCTCCCACCCTTACCTGATGTACATATTAGATAAACCTCTTGTTTTCAGTTTTTCCTTGAAAAAACCCCGAAGATTTCCTCGGGAGAGCTTCACTCTGCTGGTGAACTTCCACACTCCGAATTTTCTGCCACTTGAGTAATATCTCTCTCTCAAAACACAAAGGTGCTAGGAGAAGCTCATAGCTGCAAATCCCAGGAAGCCTCTTCAGGCTCATCATTAAGAGCATCCTCTGAGCTGGCACTTCACAGAAATCAGAGGAGGGAGAGTGAGTAATAGCCTGTGTTAGACAGAATTTCATTAAAATAAATGATCCACTCTGTGTACGTTCTGAAGGAGCTTTACGAACAAGTGTCAAAACACTTCAGTGACAACTGTGGCTATTATTCCTCCTGCTAAACTGTAGCTTCTAGCACTGTTAGCAGAATTCCAGGAACATACCTGCTGCTCCAGAGCTCCACATTCCACGCCAAGCAGATCTGGAAGGGCAAATTTGGGACTTCTGCTGCAGGAGAGCACGGGAGCTGCAGCGCACCAGGAAAAGAGCCCAAGCACGCACAGAATGAAAACACACCACGAGCAGTGAGGCTTCAACACCACCAGTGCCATCAATTGCCAAGTGCTCAAGAAAAAATTACCAGCTACGAGTCTCAGAGAATGACTGCAGAAGAATCATAGACATCGCATCCAGGGCATTCCCACTTTCAGCTGTGATCGAGGAGAAAGAGGGATCTCTGATCTGCATAGTACATTCTGTGTGTTTAGTTAAAGATTTGTCAGATAATTAGCCCAGTGAATTTTAAGGGGCCGTATTATTCTCCCTGAAAGCTGAGATTAATTTACATCCCAAAGTATCTAGCTGTGTTTGCTGAGCTAACTTGATCACACAGCACTTTTCTGGGCATTTAATCTTTACATATCCAGAGAGAGAACTTCAGCTTGGTGATATCCTGCAAAGCCCATGCATTGCTCTGGGAAGCCCAGCTGCTTCAGGATATGCACCAGAAATGCAAACTAACCTCATCCTGTGCCACAGGTCAGCATCAGTTTCTGCTGAATGCATCCAGAGCCCGGATGTTTTTCGGAGAACACCTCAAACAGCCGCACCTCACACTAGGAATTCCTGCCTCATCTACAAAAGCTGAGCAATCTTTCACTGCCACACTGGGGCTGAAATCCTGCCACAAACGTGCCCTGGGACAAGCTCTCCTCAATCACATCGCTCTTTTTGGTGTCCACAAAGGCATCCACGCCGACTGTGCTGGGATAAATGCAGTTTCTGAGGAGGATGAGGACGGTCGGTGCCGTCAGGCTGCTGCAAATATTTAATCTCTGAACTGGATCATGAGGCCACACAACTCCATAGGAGCAGAGAGACAGAGCCTTTGCTTTGCAGCCAATGATGCACTACAAAGACTGGGCAAAGTGGTTGCAGTTAACCTGTTCTGCAATTGTACTTTTCCTCACCCTTCCTGCACATGGGAGAGCTCTCCGTGGCTGCTTGGGCTTTGCTTTGGGGGTTTTGTTGTTGTCCTTTCCTCTGTTTTTACAAACAGGACAGTTCTGTTATGTGCTGCCATTCATTATTTGTTATTTAAAGGATAACTGGAACAGGTTGCATCTCTGAAATTAGGATTCACTTTTTCAAATGTCTCCATGCTTCATGCTGGCAGAACAGACTTTGCCAGACACAATTCAGCAAAGGATTTTTTGGGGCAACCTGGTCTGCTGGAAGGAGTCCCTGCTCATTGCAGAGGGTTTGGAACCAGATTGGTTTAAAGGTCTCTTCCAATCCAAACCATTCCAGGATTCAATGAACTTCCCTTTTCAGAGGTTACCTTTTACTACCTATAAGGCTTCAATGAAAATAGGATGAAAAAATAATAAAAATTTCTAGCACATCTATGACAACGCTCTGATCGCAAACAGATCTAAATATCCAGGTGAATTTTTGCAGTAATTTTGTTTTCAATGGAAATGCATATATTATTAAAAAAATTACTGAACATATACAAAATGCTTCTATCCACAACAGAATTATTTTATGGGCTGCATTCACTAAACACATCCTTCTTTTCCATAATTCAGTCGATTATAAGGGAAATGACATTCTCTTGCAAAAGACATTCATTGTCATCTCAGGAAGAGCACCTGCTCTCTTACCTGTTCTTAGGCACAAAAAATACAAATGAAAATATCTTGAACCAGTTACTCTTGAAATCCACTGTAAGTTTTAAAACTAAACTCCAACAAAAAGGGTTTTTTTATTCCTAGTTAGAATTAGAATTTGCAGAGTCAGAATTCAGTGAAATTTTAAATCTCTGTGTGTGTAATACAACACCTGCACTTATTGCCAAGAGATATTTTGCAAGGTCTATATCACAACAAGCTCCAAAACCCTATTTTTGTTCCATTGGTGCCTTGACCGACCACTTTGTTTTCAATACCAGACAAGAAAACAGCCAAAAACGTGTATCTACTATGAGAAAACTCTAATGCAGTGTCTAAAACATCAGAAATACGCTCTTCAGGTAAAAAAAGATGTCCTGACCCATTATTACACGAGCATTTTATTTGTGGCTGAGTTCTACGTTGAGATCACAGCAACACCAACAGCCAAGCTGGGTGCACTGCACTGCTACCACACCCATACATCACGGCAAATAATGAGAGTGCAAATACTATTAATTCAGCTGCACAGCTCGTTATGATGAAAAATTTATTTGTAGATACCTCCTTGATTAATGCCTAATGCCTGGTTAATCTGAAACACATCCAATAGGAGAGAAACTGAAGTCAATGAGAGGTACCTGACACCGGAGTGAGCGCAATTTATCACCCCAGTGGAGAGTCCATGGCATTGTTCACTGTGCACACAAACAGACACAAACACTTCCACAACCTCCCTGGAATAATGAGGTATCTGGGAACAACACAAAAGGCCAGAAAACTCACGAGGCATCTAGTGTAGGTATTTGCATAGACAGTAGACAAAGGCAGCAGTGAGAAAGAAAGAGACAGAAGACACGCTGGCTGAAAAGAAAGCTGCTCTGCTCCCTTCTGCTGCACTCAGTGGCATTTCAGGAGTTGCCAAAATTGTCAGGGCTTTCTGCTTCAGCACACCTACCCAATTTCCTCAAGTGTTTGGAGCTGCAGCTCACCTGGATTTTCTCCATACGAGTGCTGAGGAGCATATTCCTTCTGTTACTATTGCTCGTATCTTAGCTTTCTGCTGGGCCTCTTTGGAAGAATTATGAAGGTATGATCGATAAAAAGCACTATATTTAGTACTCTGCACTAAGCTATGTTATAGTAAGCCGAGTCTTTCAGAACTTTTGCAAGTGTTTAACTAGTCTTGAGTTTAAGATTAAAGCCTGTGAGGAGGGACTTACACGTGACAGATCGCCATCAATGCCCATCCACTGCAGGAGGAGCAGGAAGAGCAGCATGGAAGGAGCACGGGCCCTCCTCTTGGACCACCCCACACTTCCCACCTGGAGAAACCTCAGCCATTGCCCAGCAGGTGCTCAGCCTTTCCTGCAAGCTCAGCCTTAGAGTCAGATCTAGCCCCTACATTATTTAGAGTTGTGTGCACAGAACAGGCTCTCCATCAAACAAACAATGGGATGATTTCAGTGAGATGACTTTTCTTTCATAATAATTCTCTTAATCAAGAGTAATAATTCAGTGGAGTCACCCTTCGGAATGCACACAGTCACCTTGAACACCTAACGAGCTCTGGGAGCAGATGCAATTTTCTATTCAGAACAGAAGCCAGGCCCAAGATATGGACATCACCCAGCAACAGCGTGACATTCCCGTTTTGTACCCAAAAGGACAATGCCAGCACCCTGCCAGGGCCAAGGCTTCTCCTTCCCAAAGCACCCTCTGGGAGAGGGGGAACAGCCTGGGCAAGAGGGGAGGGCAGTGCCAGGGGAGGGTTCTGTGCCCTGCCAGACCCTGCTGATCACATCCCACAGGTAAAACACATGTTAAAATGTCCCAGCCTCACACTGGTGACACACAGCCCCCACTGAAGGACACCCAGCAGCTGCTTTGCAAGCACTCTGCAGAAAATCTGCCTGGAAATTCGGATTTATCAGCTGCTACTTTGCCCCAGATAGGATTCTGCTAGAATTTCATTTCTGTCTCATGTCACATTTTTAAACGTAACATTTGAGCTAATTAAAGGGAAAAAATTACACTATTTCAAGATTTTCTAGAGGTTGTTGAAATATCTAATTTTAAAATAACCCTGAATTTTGTGGTAGTCCTTTCAGGGGGGAAAAAAAAGACTTTATTTTTTGCTATATTACCAGCCAAACATTTCTCTTATAGAAGTAAGTGATCAAAGAAAAGCAAACAGTGAAATAAATAGATTTTTCTTGGGTACTTACAAACAGAAAGAGATGATGAGAATATTAACTAGAGGGAGCTTGAATCAAATTTAAAAAATAAGCTAAAAATAAGGAAGAGCTTTTCAATTCCAAATGGAGAAAGAAGAAAAGAACATGCACCTGCAGTAGCTCCAGTGGTCTGCAGCTTTACAAAGCACACCATAAATTACTGAGTAAAATCTGTGAAGTTGTCACAAGATTCTGGTTTCTGAAGTAGCTGCCACTAAAACTCGAGTAGAGTTACTAGAGCAGAGGAGGAAAATTAGAAAAGTCAATATGGTGTTGCATTAAAATAAAGATCTCTTGCCAAAAAAATAAACAGCAAAAAAAAAAGTCACCAGATTGGGAAACATAAGAAAGACTTTTTTATTTATAGAGGTTATTTAGGAGCAATAAATAGAAAGAAAAACAGAAAGCCGGCTAAAAGCAAGTATACCTTAAGAGAGGAAGGAAACAAAAATCTTGTGCTACTGGTAGATTTTCAAGATTTTTGTAATGCCTAATTATTCAGTAGTTCCATGACTCCTTAAAACCATGGATAAGTAAAAATCTTAGTGATGGGAAGCCCATGAGAACTTCTATGCTACTGAATGGCACAGAACACTGAAAATATACAGGGCTTTGGACAGACATCTGCAATAAAGTCCATGAAAGGCTCCTGCAGGTGCCATGATCTACCTTCATCAGAAATCTGGTACCTTAAAAGGTAAAATTATTTGGTAACTCCACGACCTGACTGAATAGGATTTGCCCAGGGAAGCAGATGCAATTTTTTTTAAAGTGGACACTTAGTGTTACTCTCTTGGAGTGTTTAGACCCAGGAGACCCCAGGGATTAGAGAAATTACAGTTCTAGTCTCTGAGTATTCAATAACCAGAGTGTCTGGCTTCTTAAAAATAAGAATTGCCTGACCCTGTGTCTCCACACGAGAGTGAAATGTCAGAAACTTCCGTGTTTGGAGCCTGGCACACAATTCTTAACGTTCCCTTGCCATTTTTTACAAATGACCACTGGCTCTCTACCATTGTTCTGAGATGCCACAGAGGCTCTGTGGAAAAGAAAGTTTAGGAGTGACTAAAGAACGAGTCTTTTTGAAGTGGTTTGCAGCCTACCTCTAGAACATTAGAGTGCTGAAAGTAGTTCCTTATCTGCCCTGTAGTTCACAGGGCCGGATGAGATGAACTCTTTGTAATAAAAGGCAGGAGAACCCCTAAGGATATTGGTTTGCTGGGAAATAACGATAGAGAAGAAAGAAGCTGTTAGAGTGAAAGATGGTGAGCTTGAAAGGGGAGAAATGAAAGAAAAAAGAATGAAATATTTTCAGAAACCGACATGAGTGCCAAGAAGGGGGAAAGAAGGAAAGAAAACTGAAAGCTACTGAGTGACCTTTACTTTTAGCATGGAAAATAAATGTTTCCTTTTATAGTTTCTTGTTAAAATAAGACCAGTAAGGGATCATGAATCTTTATACAATTTTATGGTTTCCTTTTCAGTGAACCATTTCAGTTTTACACACAATTTTATAACGTAACTGCATAAGAGACTGAGCTTACCTTTACAATGCCATGATGACAGCCTGCGAAGCTGCAACTACACACGTGCACATTTATTTCTAAGCAAAAAAAAAAGAAAGAATGTGCAGCATTTTTTTAATTCACAAAAAAAACCCAAACAAAAATGCTTTGAAATTGAACTGAAATTGTATTTCCTAACGGCTTAATAATTAAATCAAAACAGAAAAGAGAACACCCCCCACAACCATACATGCACACAGCTGTAATCACTATTTTTTAGCAGACACTGTGCCTTTGATCTTTCCTGGCCCTCTTCCATCTTCTAGACAGTACAATCCCGCAGGAATCATTGTCTACCAGATCCTTCTCCATCCCTGGGCTGTCTGCCTCTGCAGCAGTGTCACATGGAGCACACAGCCACGTCCTGCTGCAAGCCAGGCAGTCAATACCCACAGACTCGCTCTCGGACCTGTTCTCCCCCTGGGAACAGACCCCTGCCTTCCCAGAACTCCACGAGAGCTGCTGGAAAAGAGGGGCCACAGCACGAGTGGTCTTTCCTCGCAGCTCTGAATCAGGGATTGCATCTGTGTGCTGGTCCTGAGGAGGCTGACAGGACCCTGGAACTCACCAAACCCTTCCTTACGGAAAACCTTCACTGGCATTGTCTGAGTGAGCAGGACCAAGCTCCTAGACAATAACTTCCAGAATATCTGGAGATTTTTCCGTTTTCCATGCAGTTTACTGGTGCCAAGGCCCAAACTCCAATGCTATCCCACCAGTACAGCAGCTTTGAGCTGACCCTGACACTGCTCCTCCAGCCTGGCATGCAAGTCCCAGTTCTGAAACAGTGGCATGTTTAGTTCTTGCCCTGAAAACCCCTCCTCTGGCTTCTGGAGGTGGCTGCTTTCTGCCACCTGCTTTGCAGTGATTGAGATGTTCAGATTGAGATTGGCTCAGATGCTCCTCAGCATTGATTTGGTGTTTAATTTCTGCTGCTGCATTGTGGCAATTTTCATGTCTGTGTTGGCTTCTGCACTAATCTGACGTTCCTCTGCAGGCAGTGAGGCACAGAGAGGGAGGAGACATCTTCTGTCTTTACTTATGATTTCAATTATTCTGGTCTGTATCTCACATTCTCAGGTGGAGTCTCCACGATGTATGCTTTGTCTTGTTTTAAAATGTTTTTTTCTCCACTCAGGTTATGAATAGCCAGACCAAATTATGCTTGGCTTCAAGATCAGGCCCATCAGGTAATCCAGTCATGGTCGTTCCTCAGTTCAGAATACACTCTGAATATTTGCATATATTTTAAAGCTGTCTCTAGAACTTCTCTATCCCTTCAATTTTATCAAACATGTTCAACCCTCTTGTGGCTTTAAGCTTGTGATTTTGCCAGGAACTCAGGACAGAGAAAAAACCCTAATTAGAGAAATTTCAGTCCCCTGAAGTCAATGCCATACAATGAGAATCCACATGATACATCAGAGATTATTACATCTTCTGTTCTCCCTTGGTGCTACATAAAATAGAGCTTTATCAATGAAGGTACCCTAGCCATAACTTCTACTAAATGCATGGTACATAGCCACTAAAAGGAGAATTAAAACACTTTTATTGATAGATACCAGGCCCCTCACACAATGTATTTCTGGACACGTTATTATAAGTGGCAGCAGCAGTCTATTCTTCTGCTTTTTGATATACTGAGATTCAGGGCTGCCCTTAAAAATGGATGCATTGCCTTATAAATTACAGAGCATATTGGAGCACGCTCGTGACATGCTGCCAAATTTATAGTCTGTTGATGGCTGTCCCCTAAATTAGATCCCCTCTCTTCTGCCTGCCTGTAGAGGCTCAGCAAAAAAGGAAGGATGGACACAGCGAAAGCTGACAGGAGACATTAGGACAGAGGAAACACAAACCCAGGTGAAAGGCAGGAGATTAGCAGCAAACCCAGCTGCCTCTGTTGTGCTTTTCTGTCAGGTTCCATGAGAGGAAGGAGAATGTGGAAGGGATCCATCCTGAGTTGTGTTTCATCAGATGTGTTTTCTGTCAGCACGGAGCTGCTCTCCCTCTCCACTTGTGCAAAGCCTCAGTAGCTGCCACATCCACATCCTGCTGGAAGAAGAGGGAGAAGCGAGAAGTAATCCATGGCAGAGACCTGAAACAGCAAAGCAGCAAAGGAGAAGAGCCTCAGGCTGGCTTTTTACCATCCCTGCTGCTCAGGGTGCTGAGAGGCTCTGCTCTCTGACCCCACACTGCTATAAATCAGCGCCATCTCTGTGACACTCATAGAGCTGGATCACTGCAGGGTCACAAATAAGTCCTCTGGTGTTTCCACTTCAGGATATATTTCCCATTATGATTTCTAAATGTATGGAGAGGCATGCGAATACACGTGCACACACACTGGCATTCAGAATTCCTCGGCATTTAGGCACTCTGAGGGCCAAAGAGGCGTTCCTCCCCCTGAAAATAAAATAAAATAAAAAATCAAATCAAATCAAATCAGGAGTTTGCAACTCCTGCAGCAAGTAGTGCTGCATGTGGTTACACTTTTAATGAAAATGTCAAGTACCAGTTCTGCCCGAAAGTGACGTGAACTGAAAACCTCTTTTCTGAGTCAAGCTGAGCAAGACTTAACGTCTGCCCTTCTTCCATCACGAATTATTGCCTGAAATCAGCAAGATGAAGTAGACACCTGATGTGCACTCTTCTGTCTCCCAGAGCTGGAGAAAAACAATGAAAAATTTTGCTTCATTTCGTTGTCAAGTTAAAAAAAAACCAAAAAAACCCAAACAAACAACCAAAAAAAAACCCAAAAACAAAAAAAAAACAAAACCAAAACAAAACAAAACAAAACAAAACAAAACAAAACAAAACAAAACAAAACAAAACAAAACAAAACAAAACAAAACAAAACAAAACAAAACAAAACAAAACAAAACAAAACAAAACAAAACAAAACAAAACAAAACAAAAAAAAAACAACAAAAAAAAAGCCAAACCACATCCAAACCTCTGGAAACCACAGCAAACAGATCCTGCTTTCCACTTGTCAGCCCTGCCCTGGTGAGTGGCCCGTGAGGTCAGCAATAAACCTCTGGTGTTTGCTGCTGCTGCAGCTCTGATCCATTTGCTCTAATCTAGTCCTTGAAATGACTCCCATTCCTCTGGACTCCAGAGGTCCATTTTTCCTCGTCCTGCTGCTGGGTGTGCTCCCCATCATCCCAATAATCCCCTACAGTCCCTGTGTCCCTCTCAGCACAGTTATCCTCGACTGCTCATAGCAGCATCTGAACGAAACCCTAAATTCTGCTGGAACAGTTCGAGTAGCTTCAATAGTTTGTTCAAAAGAGACTCTTAATTTAAAATTCTTTCACCAAACATATCCTAGTAAATCTGTATTTTGCTTTATAAAAAACTAAAAAAACCAGAAAACCCAACAGCAGCAGAGGCAGAGGGTTTCATCCTTCTAAAGATACACTGAGGGTTAAAACTCTTTAACCTTAGTGGAAAGAAGCCTGGTCTGGGAAAACTGCGAATTAGCAGGAGTCTTAAACTCTGAAATCAGAAATTCACCTCCGCTTTCAGAACAAGGCAGACTGGTGTAGGGCCAGGAGAGGCAAGTGAGCAGGTTTTGATATTTTGTAAGGTAACAGTGCCTCAGCAAACTACTGCAAATAGAAGCAGCTCGTGTCCACATGCTGGGAGGATGAAGAGAGCCCTCCTAGGGGAGCTCACATACTTGACACAGGATGAGAGACACGATCTGGAGCAAGCACGGGACAGCAATAACACAGGGAAATTCAGCGACCACGAGATACCCGTTAAACAGGACCAGAGAATCTTTTAGGTTGGAATGGACCTTCTAAGATCACCAAGTCCAACCCTAAACTTAATAATTCCAAGTTCACCACTGTGCCATGTCTGCAAGCACTGCATCTACTGCTTTTTAAATACCTCCAGTGGGTGTTCTCCTGGCAGGGCAGCCTGTTCAAGTGCTTGAAAACCCTTTTGGCAAGGAAATTTTAACCTAATATCCCATCCTAACCTCCACTAGTGCAGCTTGAGGATGTTTCCTCTCATCCTGACGCTCGTTGCCTGAGAGAAGAGTCTGATCCAGACCTCACTACAACCTCCTCTCAGAGGAGAGGGTGAGAAGGTCTCCCTTGAACCTCCTTTTCTCCAGGCTAAACAACCCCAACTCACTCAGCTGCTCCTCATAGGACTCGCTGCAGCACCTCAACAGATGTTTTGTCATTGGGGGGGCCACGAAATCAAAATTATCTCTGAGCAACAGAAATATATAAATATATTTTTTTAAACCAGAATCTGTGCTGCTGCACATCTGTGAAGCTCGGTTGTGACAGATGCAAAATATTTGCGTGTGTTTTCACGAGTGAAGGGCAGGGGATTGTCACCTTCAAAGCCCGTGGTGGTCAAAGAATGCTTAAACACAGCGACACGAAAGGGAGGATTGATCATTACGTTTATGGACCTGCCAGTAGGTCCATCACTCACTCAAAAAAGTGTCACTGGTGTCACTATTTGCGGCCTTGAGGAGCTAATTGATGCAGCTGCAGCTGAACTCGGTATTTTTGCTGGCAAAAGACCCCGAGCTGGTGTTGAATTAGAATCTGAAGGAGTTGCAGGTGGTCTGAGGAGAGATGCAGCAGGAGGCCAGGCTCACTCCATGAGCACACAGCAGTCTGAGAATGGAGAGACACTGCGGGTTTGGGATATCTGTGAGGACAGGCAAAGTCTGGGAAGCCCTGAGGAGCTCCTGACCTGGAGGATCCGGAGGTGAACAGCTGGAATATCAGCACTACAACTTAGTGATCTCTCATTTAAAGTCATTATCCACCCTTTATCCACAGCCTGAATCAGAAACTTCGGGTTTGCATTCGCCTTTTTATGATACTTAATTCCAACTCCTGTCCATTCTACCCTCCCGTGTTCTTTTTTCCCTTTAAGAGCATCTGTGGAAGGGAAAAGTTCATATGCTAAAGTGACACCCAGTAATTCTATGGATAATTATGGGTCACCTAGTTTAGGAGATTCTTCTCCCAAACAATTTATTTTGCACTTCCCAGTAGAGAATTTTACTTAATCTCAATATACAAAAGTAATTGTTCTTATAACAGCAAATTCGGACTCTTCAGTTTTTATCCTGTTTTCCAAACCTGACATCAATATAAAGAACAATTTCTTAGAACAGAAAACTCTGGTGCCCTATGAAACTTCGCCATCTTGTAAAACAAGATTTATTTGTATTCTTTGTATGTTCATGTATGTTCTTAGGATATCTCTTCTCTTGCTTGGTGACTGTTTTCATGACAATCTGTGAATATTAAACCACCAGAAACGGAGACTCCTTATACCTGTCAAGTTTTCCTGTACATCTCCCTGTCTTTTCCTCTTATCAAGGTACCAATATTAGGAATAAAGATTTTAAGAATCCTCCTAGAGCACCAAAGCATCACACCAGGATCTGTTTTTCTCTTCTAGAGTCTTTTCCTAGTGCTCAGTGTGAGCACTGCAGGAGTGGAGTCACTTGAGATACATACATTTAATTATTTGTTTATTTATTTTCTTCTAGATTTAGAAACAAAGCACATCATTAATGCTGTGTTTTACTGTGAGTTACTACAACTACTCTGCATCAGCTACAGAGAACTTGATCATCACCACAGAGAGCTGAGTAGAAACTCTTGTAAAGAGCTCTGTGTCTAAAGGCTCAGCATCATCTTCCTAAATCTGAAAAGACCTAAAAACCAGCATAACTCTATGTTCAAGTAATTTTTAATTCACCAAGAGCAAGCTGGGGAGCTGCTTTTTGTGGATCTGGTCATGTTAAATGCATTATATGTACACTGGTAATTCTCAATATATTTTTACTGCACTGAAAAACAATGGCAACTTGTAAACTCCCCTGCCCGTAGTAGAAAGACCACAGAGCCTTTTAGATAAAGAACTTTTTCTTTCTCTTTTTTTTCTTTTTTTTTACCTAATACCACACAAAAAATTGCATTCAATAGTTGAGCTTAGCAACGCTGCAGGAGGATATGTTATGAGAAGTTTTTTGCTCACAAGACACTAATGCTACACACAGGAAATAATTATGTATAGCAAAGGGAGGAATGTGCAAATTTCCCAAATGTTTATTATTTTGAATGCATGTTTGCAATCATAAATCACTCCTCACCTAAGAAATTGAGTTTCGAGCCCTAATTTTCCTTAACCAAAGCACTACCTATGGTACAGGCAACAAAAACCTTATAGCAACCACACAAAAACTTATTATACTTGATTTACACCTCTTTTCCTCATCAAAATAATCTTTCTGCTCATAATATTTGATCAGTTAGTGTAGACAGCAATACTAGAGCTGTATGGGTGAAACTTGGGGATATTTATACATATATTTATAAAGAAGCAATATTATACCATGAGTTGAAAAGAATAAGGGTACAGGTAGACATTTCACAGCCAGCTTCACGTCTATTTTTTCATGGATTTTTGAAATTTATTCCAGTTCTTAATTATCGCATCTGTTCTCTGAAAAAATATACTTTACCATGGACTGAACATGTCTTGGGAAACAGAGAGAAAATTAAGGAAGAAAAAAATTATCAGTGAGAATAAATTTTCCAAAAACTCACCATTTCTATTCCTGCTTCCCAGAAGCCACAATGAATCACAGCCAGTTGTGTTTCCTAAAGGTAAATTTCCACAGAACCAACGTATTATTTAACATCACAAATAAGAGGATAAAATTTGGGGATCAGTTTGTTACAAAGTTCTCTCTATTACTCCTAAGTCACAATTCCCAGCTTTATGTTTTTTAGATGTAGAACTTATTCCTGAAATGCTGTTTTTCTAAAAAAAGTAGAGCACAACTTAGGCACATTACTGAATTCCCTTTCCACATTCAGCTGATGCACAGAGAACATTTCTGTATCAAATCCTTGAAAAAAAATGGCAATAAAAACACATTAGAGTTCAAGCAGAGATTTACAAGTGGATAAATTGCAATCAACTTTTGAAAGGAAAAAAAGAAATAACCGAAACACTACAAACCTCACATGAGCACAGTTTATAAATTTAAGAATTATCCATGAGGCAAATAAAAGTCCCCATAAATTCTCCATACAGTAAGGAAGTATTTACATTAAGGAGGTTTTTCCTGGTGAGACACCCATGCAAAGACAAGGAATGGAGCAGACATTGGGGAGGTCAAGGCCAGAACTGATTCCTGAAAGGAGCTCAAAACCATTAAAAATTCCATATTTAGTTTAGAAAAATAAAACCCCCATCCAGACAATGTCCGGGAAGTGGTTTTTGCATGTTTTTCATGTAAACTGACGCAGGCAAACTAATTTGATGCCTGTGAAAGCTTATCATCACTAAATAGCTTTTGCACGAGGTAACAGAGGGGTTTTTGAGCTGCCATCCCTTCCGAAGCAGTAGAGAAAAACTTCTGTGCAGCTGTAAGACAGTGCCTATATGTTTGAGATGCTACAGAAATCCAACACTCGCTGGTGTCATTATTCACAGGGAGACAGAGGGCCTTGGTGACAGCACGCTTGACAACTGGCTGAGTTGTTAACTGCAATAAAATTATTTGGAACAGAGAGGCCTGATGTTTTTATTAATCTGGTTCTTACAGAACCGTTACTGCAGCAGAGCTTTGAGAATCACAATTTATTTTTGCCAAACTGTGACACTCTTGAGCATGGAAACACTGAAATACAGAACAGGGAAAGAGTATCTGTTCTTGAAAAAAGCCATTTATGAGTATGAATGAGAATATAGATGTGTTTCCATGTACATGCATACACATGTTCTGCATATGCAGACAAATACACTGAATTATTTTCACATGGAGCTGCCAGCTGCAGCTCCAAAATCCTGAGTCTCTGCTCAAGACTGAGTGGTGTTCCTATCACAGAACTCAAGTGAAATCCCTAAAAAGAGACCACAGCCTCTCCTCCAGTTCACACAGAAGGTCTCAACCACTCCATTAGCTGCCCACATGGGAACAGAAGTATTTAAAAACCTTGCAAGTAAGATATGAAAAACAAAAAAATTTAATTAGAGATGCGAGTTCAAACCTACTGAAAATGAAGAAAACTGTAAATTAGTAACTCTCATCATTTCTAATGGAGTCAATGCCATTAATTTTAAGGGAATTAAATGGGAAGGTGACAATGAGTGTTGGAGGAGAATCTAGTGCACCTACTGAAATCCCTGCCTCACCTTGCACAAATGGTGATTGTTTTTCTGTACTCTTCGTGTGCTGAATTTCTGTAGTTCCATGTGAAAATGCTGTCAATTACTGAATTTCCACTGGGCAGAATGGGAGCTGCTTTTCCAGCACGTGCTGTGCGTCCTGCATAAAGTTCTAAGCTCCAAAACCCCAACACTAATGAATTTTTTCCCACGAGTATTTGAATTACTGTTTGGAGGTTCTAGAACTTGGAGTGGCTCCAGCTTTGGTGAGTTTGATATAAGGGAGGAACCACGAAATAGCTGCTCTTCCAAAGCCACAACAACCACGTGAAATATTTTGCTAACTTGCTCTGTATTTTTAGGTGGACCTTGCATATATTGTATATTGAGGATAAATCAGCCAGCCCAACCCTTTCCCATTTTCACCTTTTAGATCAGGCTGAGAATTCCATGAGTCTGTAAATATTCCTTTCACAGATTTAACTCGGGTTTCAGACCACTGGAATTCTGTCAACAGAAAAAGTCCAGGTTCCTCAAACTGTACCTGGCTCGAGTGACACAGGTTGCACCCTCAAATATATTTATGGATATTCCTGGAATTGTTCTGGTAATTTTTACGAGCTCCAAACTGAAAGGCAAAGTCTACATGCCAGGACAATCTGTTCTTGCCACCTCATAATGGCTTCCATCTATCTTATAACCATATAACCCAAAAAATTCCCACCTAAAAAGCTAAAATTAAGATCCCGTGTCCCAGTGTTGGTATTTTGACAGAACCAATCACTTCTCAAACTTGGTTTAGTGAACACTGGCATGGAAATTTGTAGAAGTCAGAGACTGAAGGGTTTTTTTCCCTTAAATACTGGAATTCTGAGTCAGACAGCATTCCCCAGGCTGCATCAAGATCACCTCCCTTCTTGCTGAGCTATGTAATGACACGAGAAGCCTGATGCAGAGAGGAAGATGAATTCATGAAGTACCAAAATACATATCCCATCATGCACCAAAAAATTAACATGTTTTTGGACACAAGCCATACCATGTTAGGCAACATATTTAACTTTTCCCATGGGAAAAGCAGCTCTCTTTTCTCTCCCAAAACTGTTTTGTTTTGCTTGTTTTAAAAAAGGAAGTGTTGGCCAATATCTCTGTTAAAGATAAAAATGATTGAAACTACTTTTTGCTATTTGGATATATGAATGGTGTTTCATTTAAAGCTCTTCTAGAGTTTGCATCCTTCAGATTCCATGTCCAAATCTGTTACAAAGAGTCAACCAGAGGAGCAGGACCTTATAGTTAAACTTTAATTCCTCACCACTGGCTGCTGCTCAACTCTCCCTAATAATGTCTTCATTAAAATAAGCAATTTAAATATTTTAATTAAATAAAAAAGTCTAATTAAAAAAAAAAAAGTGAAGGGAAACCTCTTGTTTTTCTGTTTTGTTTTCACTGGGTTAAGGTCCATGAAAAAGCAATTTTAAAATAAAATTAAGTTTTAAAAAAAAAAAAAGGAGTAATTTGGGAAGTCTGCAGACACAAATATTAAATCTTCTCTTCATTAAGTCAGCAAATTCTCTAAGGAATTATTCTAATGTACCAAAATTATATCTAGCATACATTGTATAATGAAATAACACAACAAGCTCGCGTTAAGCACAGAAAGAAAATCAAGCTGACCACTCTCACTACTCACAGCAAGATGGAATATGCTGAGAAGCTTCTCTAAAAATGAGCCCACAGGACCTTTCATATGCCTGCAAAGATGCATTTTTAAAAATTACATGTGGATAAAACCTGTCCAGATGGAGGCATCTGAGCTACCTCTTGTTGCGTTACTTTTCTCCTAAATATTGGCTGCAAAATATTTCAATAGCAGACAGAAAAAAAAAAAAGAGCTGTGTCGAATGTAATATTAAGGAATATGCTTATAAAAATTATTTTCTTCATAAAAATTGGTATGCCTGTTTTAACTGTTTTTTTTTCCTCTGTTTCTCAATATTTTCTAGCTTCTGCTTACATCTGCAACAAATTTGGCACATAATGTTCACAGCTTTGTATAAGGCTCGAGTGCCTTGTTTTCGCACTGATGGAGTATATGATTGTGTACAGATGCTTGTTTTCCTTTTCCAACTAATTTTTCCTTTCCTATCCAGACTACTTCTGGCAGTGTTGAAAGTAGAAGAGAGGCTGAGAGGTGAAGCAAACTAAAAAGGGTGGGGTCTTGGTAAGGATTACACGGAGTGTATGTGAAATAAACCTTTGAAAAGGCAGCAATTTGCCGTTCAAAAAGAAACTGAAACTGCCCAGTCCTATTTACATACCTGGAGAGAGGCTGTAAGGTTCAGTCAGAGCTTGGATTTCACCACGTCCTAGCGCAGGGCACTTCAGCTCCCCCCGTTAATAAATAGTTTTAATTTTCACTGCACATTTATTTTGTCGATGGGATAAAGAATTTATGAAATTCAGATGAGCACGTACAGCTGGACAGAGCACCAGTCACACCAGCTGCTGGATGGGTTTGGGGCAGGAAGCAGCCAAAATCCACACCCTGGCAGCATTCCCCTGTCACACCTCTGTGTCACACGATAACTTGTGGAAATGCTGAAAGAATGAATAATGTTATGGGTCTGGATTTAATGCCAGACGTCTTGTGCTAGCAGGCAATTTTGGAGAGCAGGGTGCTGAGAGCTGCGTTGTGTTTTCAGCATTGCAACAACTTGTCTCAGCCCTCCACAAAAGAGGCACGAATTTTTCCACTCATCACTTCAGTTAGAACGAGGCCCTGAACAGAGAAAACGTGAAATCCCAGAGCTGCAGTTCTGTTTCTGGGTCCTACCCAATCTGGAGGTTTAGATTAATCACTCATGCTCAAATTTCCACAGCCTCACTGTTCTGGGGTGCCCTGAATTTTAATGGATTAGATCATATGAGGATTGCCAGAACTTCAGAAGTTCCTGGTGCTCTCATAACTAAAGACTTAGCCAAAGGCAGCCCGAGATGAAACCCAAGCGGATGAACACCAGGCAAACAAACCCCACAAACCAGGCTTTCACAACACTGTCTGGATGTTTCCCATCTGCAAAAATGACAGCAAAATCCTATCCCAAGGCAAGATCACCATCAGATACTTACTCAGACTGTGGGTGAAGGTGACTGTCTTCAAACTTTTATGGCATTAGTTGTCCCGAGGAGAAAGGGAGTGACATTGTGAGATGCCCAGCTTGCTATTTCACAAACCTCCTTGCTTTCAGACTTGTTTTCCTTCTTGCATTCTCGATTTAGCCCTGCCCAGTTTTCATGGAAAGCTGCTACCTAAGTCAAAGCATGGAAAAAATTATCAGCACTATATTTTTATTGCCTTTTTTTTTTTTTAATATACACAAACTACACATCTGGCTGAAGCTTTCATTTCAATTATAAGGTCTCCGCAGCTTCCTGTAAAGAGAAGAAAATTCTTATTCAGGCCAGATCTTGTCCAGCAGAGTTCAAACTCTAAAAAACAATTCTAGCCAAGGTCAAGGAATGCAAAGTGAGTGTATGAAGGCAGGTTGCAAGGAAGTCAGAGGATCTGAAGGTGATTGATGACATCTATAGGTACCTGTTCTCGGGTTACTCTTGGAAGAATAAGTTTATATCACAGTTGTCAAAGATGAAGCCTTAGTTTAAGGAGTTCATGCTAATCAGGCTGTGACTGACATTCTCCTTGGGTCTCCTTCCAGAGAAACTCCACATGAATCTGAGACACCGAGGAATCCCAAATGAGGAGAAATTCGTTTGGCGATTTTCACCGACGTTTGTTCTACAGCAGCTAATTTTGTGCTGATCATTTTACACCAGCAGGTCACCCCTTTGCCACGGGCCTGCTCAGACTTTGCCACTGCTTTTGCAGAGTCCCAGACACCCCACAGGAGCTCACAAATCTCCTGGGGAGCTACCAGCTCTCTGCTGTGTCATTCCCTGAATCACCAGGTCCCTGCTCCTCTCTCCTCCTCGCAGCCTTTTTCCGAAACCTGGATTTCCTCTGCAGATGGACATGGGTTGGATGTGGAGTCTGTGGTGCATGGAGCACAGAGAAAGCGTCCTCAGACCTTCCCTGTCCTACAAATATGGACAGGTTTGGCTGCCTTGGGGTCCTTCCCAGCTTTTGGAATCATGAGCTGCTTTTCCTAGGCTGAATATTCCTATTGACTCTGTTTCTGCAGCTCCTAGATGTTGCTAGGAGGCCATGAGTTTAGCTTAATATGCTTCCCTGATTTAATCCAGATAACATTTCCACTCGTTTATGAGTTGGAATTACTTAAAGTTTTGTTTTCAGAGAGGGTGGTTTGTGGTTTTTCCTTCTTGTTTTAAATATGGGTTTGGTCATCAAAAAACCCCCGCACTCTCACTGAACGAAATTACTTCTGATTTAGGAAGAAGTGAGCACACACAAGGAAAGACACACATCTGGAAAACACAGGAAATGCAATTCAAGTGCTCTGAGTAGGTGGTTCAAGTTACTTTTCCCAGGTAATTATTCTCTTGCTCCCCTTCTACTCACAGACATTTGCTAACTGCAGCTTCAACATCAAGCACATCATAGACTCAGAATAGAAACAGAAGTATTTTCTGCCCGGAAATAAGCATGCAAACCTTCAATTTGCTATGTGTGCTAAGAAAGAATCTCTGCTTTCTTCACAAAGGAAAGCAACTTTTACCTGATTTGCCTGAAAACAAATTTATGTCTTCTGCTTGCCATTTATGCTTCTGGTGCTCCAAGTTACATAGATCTCGATTTGAACAATCTGTCTCCTAAGAGTGTTCAATCTGCCAACTTTTCACAGCATTTTCATTGCCTTTGAATCTCTGTATCCTTAAGAAATTTACCTAATCCATTACAAATTTCAGTTTGAATAGCTATGCTACTCTCAGAGCGGGTACATGTGCATACCTTTGGCAATTTGCAGTGTAAATTGCCATTTTTCAGCAAATGCCAGTCGATTTTTGTACCAGTGAAAACATCTGCATTCAGATTTTCAGACTCTCTATTTCCTGAAATACTGTGGACAAGTGGTATCTCACCTTAAAGAGCTCCCAACTCCCAAGGTGTGCATCAGGAAGAATCATGTTTGCCTTAAGCTTGAGTTAAATATTTCAGTTCACTCTTAAAAATGTCAAGTAATTAGAAAGTAGTCCTGGAAATCAATCTGCATTTGAAAATAACTCGACAGTTTGGGTGTGGCAGAGGCAGAATTTTGCACCATGGAGCTTTGCTCTGCATCATGACTGGAACCCTGATCCTAAAACACATCCTAGACCTTGATTGTGTAAATCTGAGTGCAGCCCCTTGCAGAGGAAGCTTATCCTTGTGAAGGATGCCTTTCAAGCTTTGTTACAGCCACGGTTCCTAAGATGTGGTGGTAATTTTTGCCTCTGCTGATTCATCTTGCCCCAAGCACCAACAGAAAACGAGGTCCTCTATCCACCTTTGCTTCCCCAACCAATGTATCCTGAAATTTTCTCTTACAGCTTTCCCTTCCCAGAAGGCAGGGACTCCTTTCCCCTGTGCTGCAGTCCCAGGATAGAATCCTCTGCCATTTCTTTGAGTTGGCTCAGAAATCAGGCAGGAATTTGGCATTGTTGCCCTTTCCCCTCTGGGACACCGAACCGAATTGAGTTCCTGTGCTTCTGCAGGGAAGAAGGAAATCAAGAACGGATTTTCTCTCCGGACAAACCTCAGACATGGACTCCCAGTCTCAGCATCCACTCTTTCCAAAAAGAGCCAGCCATAAAGTCAAAAAAACCTGAATCATCACTCTTAGCAGTGACTTCCCCAAGTGCCAGCTGTGCTCACAATTTTCATGAGCAAAGGGAAGAGACAGGATAAGAATCCACCACAGTTTCAAATCCGCATTTATCCTGAAGCCCCAGTTTCTCATTTTCTGTTGGCCTCCTGGTTTCTGAATTTGAACTCTTTTTAATCACAACAAACAATGTGATCCTAAATAATTCACTAGCAAGAAGGAAGCTGCTTGAAAATAAGAACATACCTGCAATTGCTTTTACACCTTGTCTCAAAACCGTCACCTCTATCAGCAACAGCTGTATTTCATCAGCTTTTAACGTTATTTTCTCTCTTTTTTTTGGAAGTTGCCATTGGTTAAAATTCAAAACATAAAACATTGGTGAATACAATCATGCAGGATTCTTAGGATGTCATGGGAATGGGTTTTCTCTAAGCTATTTTCTTAGGAGCTCACAGAACCCCAACAACTCAACATCTGCTGGTCCTGCAGCTCCACAAAGGAAGTACCAACCTCATGCCAACAAAACCATCACTGCTGAATCAAATACCTGGCTAAATCCACTCCACCAGGAAACAGCAGAGCTGTGCACCTAAAGCTATTCTCTTAGTATGAACAGGAGACCCTCACTCACCAAAATATTCACAGGCAGGTCAATTTTTAACTCACAACTTCCTAAAAAGTTTCATAAAACTGAAGACGACTGTGATTGGTATTTGCTTTAGCATTCAGAAATGCCAGAACACACCTAATCTTCATTCCTAGTATTTGGGAAATACCTTTGCAGGTCCAGCTTGGATCAGTGTGTTGGAAGCATTGAATCGAAATTTTTGAAAATCCTGCCTGTACTTCCTGCTATTTTAACACTGACCCATGGTTGTATATAAATGCAAGCATTAAAAAAAAAAAAAAATAGATTCCTTTGAGAATTCTGAGAAAAAAAAAAAAAAAAAATACAGAAGGGNAAATTCTGAAAAAAAAAAAAAAAATAAATGCAGAAGGGCCATAAAGAAAGGAAATTTTTTTTTTTGTCAAATTGTGGTATTGAAATTGTATAACCTTTGTCAAAAGCAAATCTTACTGAATATCTGTAAAAATAGCTGTGCTAAAAAGTGACTGTGCTAGCCAGGATATTGCTGAACGCAGAGCTATTTTACTGAAGGCTCAATTTGATCCAATTCATGGTCACACAGAGGCCAACGCTTGAAACCCCACTCACTTCTCGGGGACTAGAACCCGACACACAGACTTTGTTAAAATGCTCATGTGATCTCTTAATCTTTTTACACAAATATTTTTCAAAAAAATTCCTTTTAACATTCAGCAGCAAGTGCTGTGAGTTGTGTAAATGTAATTAACTAGAACTTTAAGATTGATTTTTAATATTTTTTTTTCATTTACCTTCTCAGTGAAGACAAGAGGCCAGATTGATTTTATCTGTCTTTCAGCTCCGCTCTCTGTGCGTTTGCGCGTTCCTCTTTTGGTTTTGCTAACATCTGGAAACGAGCTGCGAGAGGCTGTTTTCCCTGCGTGAAGCAGCAGGAATTTCTTTCCCGGCCCAAGGATCCCCGGCCACGGCTGGTGGCACTCCAGGATCTGCTGCTGAGCCTGTGCATCTCCACAGGCAGGGACTGGCTGATGCCACCCTGGCAGAGCTGCGTTTGTCACACAGCAGCTCCTCACTGCCACCGTGACCTGCAGTCAGCTCTGTCCCCATCCCACCAGCTGTGTTTTCCTGTCAGCAACAAACCCAAGCTGGGCTTTTCCCACCCCAGCCCTTCCTTAGCTGTCCCAGCCTCCCTCTAATTCCAGCTGCACCAGCAGTGGCCATTAAAAAATGTCACTTTGTGTTGCCTGGCTCCGTGTCAAGGATGGCTCCTGCTTTCTGGCCCCAGCGCAGATGATATTGGAGGTGCCCTCTCTCATGATTCTCATGAAAGCAATCCCTGCTGGAAGCCCCCAGTTCCCTCAGAGCTGCCAACAGCCCATAATGGGAGGCACGCTGGGAGAGGGGATGCGCAGAGAGAAAAGGGCAGCCGCTGCCAGCAATTAAACCACCCCGGGCTGGGCATGGCTGGCAGGCAGGAATAAAGGCCAGCTGCCTCCGTGGAGTGGCCAGGCCTGGAAAGTGCCACCCCAGAGCCCCGTGGGTTTCCCTCTGTGCTTTATCCTCTAAATGGAAACCACTGTGTCTCCAGCTCTCTTTTTAAGAATGGGGGAAAATTGCCCCTTCCGTGGCAGACCTACTGATCTGATTGCCATTCACAAGACAGCCAAGTGACAGCCACTGATGCAACATTAAGACATCCTGAATGTATTCCTCCCCACACCCAGCGAGGAAGGAACAACAGAAACAAAAAAGTGCCAGCGAGATCATTTAATTTGCATCCCTGCTTATTGACATTTCCATAGCAACTTCATTAGGAAGCCATTCATTTTAATTCTCCTGCTTGCTTTGTTCACAAATTCCTGCTCAGTCCTCTTTCCAGTGGTGGTAATTTGCAGGGAGGGGGGTTTTTTTTGGTACAAGTCAAAGAAGTCACTCAGAAACAGACTGACAAAGTCTGGGGATCTACATTTTTCACTAAAAAAAAAAAAAAAAAAAAAAAAAAAAAAAAAAAAAAGAAAATAAGGAATGTGTTTGGTTTACCTTGAGGGAGTATTATGCAGATCATGATTCATGGAGGCATTTAGGCACATGCTTCACTCCATCCAAGGTAGGGCTTTAACTCACTTGACTTTCACCTGAATAGGCATCAACATGAGCCAAAAAACATTCTTGAATCAGGGCCTTAAAACATCTGTCAATCATCACTTACTCTGCAGGTCTATGAAGTATTAATGCACCGAGGCCAACACAATAAATAAATGAAGCCAATAATGTACAAACTGTTACAGGCAACTAAAGTAACTCAAAACATATGGGTTTCCTCATGATCATAAAGTCACTCTTGGTTTTTGTGTAGTGTATATACATCAAGGCCTTTCCTCTCTCCTGTTATTTGAGAATCTTGGTAATCATCCCACCTGAAAATGTCACATAAAATCCATAGGCCTTTTTAAGCCCCTTGGGCTAAAGTCAACATTTGATCTTGGAAAGGAAACCTAGATCACCTTCTCTGGAAAGTCTTTCACTTGTATTTATAATTTTTTTTTTCATCATTGTTCCAAAGAGCTAAAAAGTTGTAACGGAATCACTGAAAATTCCTTATAAAGATGAAATTGTAAGGACAGCCCTGCAGAGAAATAAACAGCAATGCAACTAATGCAGTTTCTCTCTTTGAATTTCTCCTACAATCTGAGGTGAGGAAACCCACATTCTTCCCCGAAATGATGTAGCTGGGAACAGACTCAAATCAACAGATGGCAAAAGCCAGTCTCATTGCAGGATGAAACAGATAAAAGCAGAAGTCCAGTATGTGAAGGATAAGGAGAAAACATAAATGAAGATACTGAAGGTACTGAAATGCCCCTACCAACCACCTACTGCGTGCAGCCTGGAGAAATGTATGCAGATATATATTTTATATATAAACCAACAGACACCTGATTTTATAGCAAAGTCACATAGTTTTAAGTCTGTCTGTCACATTTAAATATAGGTTCTCAAAGCAGCTAAAAAGGAAAAGAACATGCAAGACATTTATTGACCTAACACAGCATGAGGATCCAGGATATTGTGAGAATTGTTGTTGCTTTAGAGATATGAAATCAAGTAAAGAAATGTATTCAGGTGTCTGCTATAAACGTGGAGTTTTGTGCTTACCCATTTTTCCACACCTTGCGCTTTCTCAAGTACAGCACTTAAACAGGACGAGTTCTTAACCAAAAGTACCACAAAACTGTAAATCAAAGGCTCCTGAAGAGTTGCAGTGAGTTTTCTCCTGAATCAGAGATTGCTTCCAATTGAAGGATCCAGATCCAAACCCAACAGACCTATTCACACTAAATAAAATCTCTCTAATTATACACAGCGCTTTAACTCCTCTTTCCTTCAGGTTCCTCTCCTATGAGAAAATCTTAGGAAAAGAGATTTCTCCCGCTGTTAAATGTGCAGAACATGTTGCTTTGTACTGAACGTGTGAACATGGCACTGCTGAGCTCTTTCAAAGAGCACATGCTAACACCTGAGCATTTCTTGGAGCACAGCTTAACAGCTGACACACCAAAAACTCAGAAATACCATTCCAGCAGTGCTCCCCACTTCCTCCACTTCCTCTGAAACGCTACTGTCAAAAGATCGCTTTAATATCTCTGCTTTGACTTATTTACACTCTCCCATCCCTTATAGCTGCCTTATTATGATTCATTCTGGCTTCCCAGCATTTCATCCGTCACACCAGCTCAGGGTGCAGCTGTATTTCAAGCAGAGATTTACACGGAGGGCACCAAATGTCTCAGCACCAGGACGCAGGATGCGTCCCACACGCGCATTCCACTCGGGCCGCGAGGTCACCCGGAGCAGGGGGTTTGCTTCTCCAACAAAGAGGGGGAAAAAAATTAAAAATCCAGCCTGCCCTGGGACAAGGCCACTCGTTTTGTCCGCTGTGACAGAGTCTGACATTTATGTGATGTCAGTATAGACTGCGTGACATTATTCTGTGACACACCGCGGCACGCACCAAGAATTTATGTCCTCGTCTGACATAATCTATGGGCTTGGTCTTAAGCTCAGAAAAATAGACACTGCTGATCCTTGTTTGAATGTGATGCCTCTGGAGAAGGTATTTTCCTGCCTTGTATCACTTTTATCACTAATTATGACAGCTGCTGTTCAAAGGGCAGCTTGCATTCAGAAAAATCATCACAGTTCTATCTCAGATACCCCGTTTTGGTCATTATCAATGAATGAAAGCTGATTCTCCTGTGGAAATCATTACCTTAGAACAGCAAGGAGAAAACAAAAAGATGAATGATCAAATGGAAATTGAAAAGAGTTAATTTTGTCTCCAAGGAAGCGTAGGTGTTAGCAGTGGAAGTGAATAGACTTCCAAGAACAGCATTTTATGCAGTTTTTAGAACTTGCTGCTGCAAAATGGAACAAATTGCGAAGCAAACAATTAAAAATCCACTTGGAATAAATAAAACTTTAGCTGTTATGAAATTAAAACTTCCTTATTAAATTTTTAAACCTTAATAAAGCTACGTATTATAAAAACAGTAAGAAAAAAACTGAGGGGAAAAAAGTACTACAGAAATATTAAAAAAATCTTCAAGCTTACTGGTTTCAGCCATTCTCCTGAAAAAAAAAAAAAAACTTAGTTAAATTTTCCGCAAAATGTTTTGCTTTTCACAAGATTTCATTTCCTAATAGAAGGCACTTCAAATAAAAAATCTCCAAGCACTGCTTAGAATTTATAGTGTTTGACAAACAGTATTTGTCTTGTACTTCAGCTTTCTGTGTCATCAAGAGCCACCGTGACACCGATGAGCAATAAAATAAACGGCGTTACTTCAGAATTGATCTTGGTTTTATAAAGATTTACAGATTGTTAGTAATTTCCCAACAAATCCATCTTTCACAGAGAAGTTTGAAACGTTATGACTTCTAAGTGGTGTCGGCTGCTTTGAAAAACACATTTTGTGATCCTTTAAATTCAAAGGCTAACAAAATACAGATTCTGGAAGAGGGAGAGCAGGCAGGGAGCTTCTGCCCTCTCTCTTAGCATGGATTATTGCAAAAAAAGTGTTGGGATGGGTGTCACAGAAATGGGAAAGAGGAAAAGACAGGACAGACAAACAATTGTGACAGTGTTGGGTCAAAATCCTTGAGTGACAACCTGAAGGGATATGGTGACATTTCCCTGTGAACCCGGTGCAGGATGGTGCCCTGCTGATCAGGATGTTCTTTAATTAATTACTTAAAAAGTGTAAGAAAAATAATTAGTGAAGCCTATTGCAAAAAAAAAAAAAAAAAAAAAAAAAAAAAAAAAAAGAAAGGGCAAAAAAAAGGGCNGGACAGAGAAAGAAAAGGTGCAACAAATTCTTTCATGGTGATGATAATTAGCAACTGGAACAAATTGCCAAAAACTGGAAGCAGATTTTTTTTTCATTGCTAGAAATTTTCCCCTTTGAACTGGATAATTCTTTAATTTGAAAATATTCTAATTTAAACAAGATTCATTTAAGCCATAAGATATTTGATTTGTGAAACAACCACATAAACATAAGTAATGGCACTTCCTAAATTAGCTAAATTAGTATTTTTTTCTTTTTATTTTGTCTTTGTTTCTTCTTGACGCTGAAGTTTTGAAGGCCTTTATTCATTGGAGAATCAAGGCCTTGCCCCCTGTGTTTTCCCCAAGACCACAATGTACCAGAGATTAAAAAACCCCAAATTCAATCAGGTTGGGAAGAAAAGCTGAGTATTTATTTTGATTTTTCTGGCTCCTGCTCATACTGGGAGGCAGTGCAGTCCATAGCACAGTGATGAGGTGATCCTTTATGTCATCCTGAGTGACGAGAATTTCTGTTATCCACGTTGGACCTTTTGATCTCACCACAGCTCTGTGTAAACCTCAGGACTTCCTTCACGCAGACAAAATCAGAAAAACAAAATAAACCCCAGATCCATCTCTATTTTGTTTCCAGTGAACTCTATCTGTTTAAAGTAGAGAAGACTGTTTTCCCAGAAAATAATAAATATTCTGCTTGGGATTTATTTACTTTTAGGCGATATTGGCAGAGAGATTTTGCCCTTCAGTTGAAATTTCCATATGAAACGCTGGAAAAATTAAAGAGTTCTTTACCTTAACCTTATTCCTACCTTGAAGTGAAGAAAAGACACATCCTTAGTACAAAATCCGAGCTAAGTATTGGAAAGGCACCCAAGTTACCCAAATACCCTCTCTTTAGATGTCTGCGCTTCTCAGACTCATCAAGCTGTTTCCTTCTGTATTTCCTGGCACGCCGAGGCAGAAATTAATTTCTCTTCCACTCGGAAAGCGAAACCAACAAAGTTTCTATTTCGACAGAAACCTTGTCCCTGCTCCCCAAAAGGAACCTGATTCCCTCTGTCCCTGGGTGCCACGGAGAGCTGATGTCATGGAATGCCTCTGAGGAGGAGTAATACCATCAGCACTGTTTATTTCATTAGTGACCAGGCTAAAACCCTCCTAATGCAGCCCGACCAAGGGTCAGCTCGAGGGGTCTTTACCCGGGTAGGGGGAGCCCTCAGTGGCTGAGGCTTAATAATAATCTCTAGACTTCAATTTCCTACTAATAAAGGGTAATATAATGTAGGGTAAGCCCCCTTATTTGTTCAGATCTTTTTAACCACTGAGGAGCTAATATGCAACAACTGAACAAACAGTGGCCACACAGGTTTCATTTTTAGAAGCACAGATGACCTCTGATGAAAGAAATGATCAGTCAAGCTCTGAGGCAAGGATGGAAAGCCAGCTAGCAAAGGCATTTTTTTTTTCTGCTGTGCACCAAAAGGAAAGTAAGTCACTCTTAAATAACCATTTACGACATCAAGTAAAAGCGCCTGAAAATGACTGTTGAAAATACTAAAAAAATGTTATGGCTTTCAGTGAGTTTGTGTTCTAGGTTCTAATGAATATTGCAAGTATATTTTACTAAATAGACCCTGCAGAAATCTCTGCACTCGTTAACATTTCATTTGCTATGGAGTTGCTGAAGTCTGAACGTTTTCTCTGTACAATTTTAATAGCACCTAAGCTCACTGTGTTGTTTACTGCCACACACACTATCCCAAATATCTGCTAAAGTTCAATCTGCCTCAGGAAACCCCTGCCTATGCAGCTGAAACACAAAAGATTTTTCCCACTCTAGAAAAACATGACTAAAACATGACTTTGCCCTTTTTTTTAAAACAATTCTGAAGTCTAGATGCTGCAGCAGCCTCCAGATGTCAGGGCCAATTTCAGCACAAATGCACGGCAGCAGAGACAAGTCCAACATGCCCACTTGCTGGAGGGGGAAATTAATTCTCTTTAATCCAGGATTTTTAAGAACGTGCTCCAAATTTTTTTCTCCTTGAAACTCGTGGGGTTTTGTTTCCAGTACACCCACAGGTGTCTGAGTTTATTTTGCAGTTCTTTGCTTGCCCACCATTCCCTGGATGACACCTGCCCCACCTTTCCTCTTAATTTGCCACCTTCTAATTTACCTGGGTGGTTGCTCTGACAGCAGCTCCCTCAGGGATGACCCTGAGTTCCCACTTCAGAATTTTAATCCACTGAGTCTTTTTCCCTGGAGTGGGTGATCAATACTGAGAGTCAGACTTGCGTCCCTCTAAATGAATTAGTTATGAAATAACTGTTGCTATATTATCCAGAAAGAGGTGCAATAAAAACAGTGCTATTATGTTTTTATGCCGCTCTGACCAGAATAAATTTGAAGGCAAAGTTGTTAAAATCAAATATTGAAAATACTTGCAAATATGCTGCAGCATTTTATCTACACTAGATTCCTTTTACCTGTGTACAGAAAGAAAGAGAAGCAAATTAAAGATTATGGTCTCCAGTGAGCAGGAAATGTAAATCCTATTAATGCTTATAGGAATTACACCTACACATTTAAAGGGCAGTATAGAAGACCTTTAAATTGATTACCTAACAAATGACTATAAAATGAGAATAACCTTTTTTTAAAGCACTGCATGACTCTATTTCAAACTCCACATTTCATGGATTTTACAGCCCCGGAAGCAGAGTTTGTAAAGGTTATAAAAAATGTGAACAATATAGAACAATGGAAAACAGCACAAAAACTTAGTCTTTACCAAAATAATGATAATAATAATGATAATAATAATAATAATAACAGCAGCTAAAAACTGTGGTTAATTCTTCATCAATAAAATTGGTGACAATATGGTTGTAATCATCAGGCAGGGGCACTATATTGGATAAAGAAGGAAGTTCTGGTGGTAGTAAAGTAATTTAAAAGCAGCTGCTTCAAAGGCCAAAGAAATTAAATAGCAGCAAGGTTATGGAGAATCTCAGGGAAACCTGCACTGGGCCATTCTGAAAGATCCAGTATCTGTGTAAACAGCAGAAATCCTGCAGGCTGTCCAAGAGAGGGAGAAGGGCACAAAGGGGTGAAATAATATCAACTCTCTTATTTAACAAAAAACATAATCTGAAAGAATATGATGAAATTCAGTGACTCTGGCAACCTCATGCTTAATTTTACCTGCAAACATCTTCTAATGGTGCAGAATCCTCATTCTCCACTTGCAGCAACGTAAGAAGGATTATTTAGGACATTGGTGGGAGCAAATGCCTCACCAATTCCTTCCAGAAATGTTTGGTTCCAATGAATCCTGACTCAGTGAGAATTCAGATTATTTCAGATAAGGTTATTGACAAGGTGTTTGAGGCACACACCCTCTTCAAACCTTTTGATAGCACAGCAGTTTGCTTTCTGTTCATGCGTTTCATTAAAGTTTTTTGTTACCAGCACCACCCTTCTCTCATCCCAACTCTCCTCTTTCACATCCTCAACTCCTCCATGCCGTGGATTTCTGGTCTCCATTCTCACTGGTTTCCACAAAGGCATTATCAATATTTTTTCCTCTCCTCTTCAGATTGACACCATTTCTGGCGAGCGAGTGGCCTGCAGTTGGATTCCCACCCTCCAGCCCCTCTCTGATGACAAGCAGGAAACTTTCCCCAGACAGATCCTCAGCCAGCAGTGATGGAATAAAACTGTAACGTCATCTCCCATCCTTCCAGAGCTCCTAAGCCCTTTCTGCTTCATTTTTCACTGTCATTGCCATGGCATAGACAGGGACGTGCTGGATTGGAAGAGGTTGCATTGCAAATTAATAATGAGCTAGCTAAAGTAATTAGCTAAGGACTGATTGCATCCTATGTCCTCAAATGCTGCAATCAGCCTTCAAAAGCAGGCACAGTCAAACAACATCAAATCTTAGCATTCCTAGAAAAAAAGAAAAAAAATATAACCCAAATAAAATAACGCAATGAAACACCCCAGGCAGTCTTTTTCTCAATCTTGGTTAATAAAATAAGCTACAAACTTATTCCTTGACAAAAAGCAAATCCTATGATCACACATAAAATGAAGGAATTAAGTATTTACTTACAACACAATACAGGATGTTTCTTACATGTGGCATTTGTACATGAAAATGTCAGTATTGTTGAGTTATGCAGGCCAAAGAGGTGTCCAGGCTGAACGGTCCTGTGCAATTTGGACTGCAAATCTCTGCTTTTCAAATTGTTGACTTTCTGCCATGCAAAATGAAAAAAACATGGAGCCTTTACTCTGTATTGCTTGCACAATCAGATCATTAGATAATTAAAACAACAAAAGACACACAGAAATATTGGCTATAGATGTAAATCAATTACTCCAGAAGCAATTACTTTGGATCTAAATTAGCCAGGGTTATATGGGAGATATATAATATTTAATTTGCTGTATGACTCTGGCACAAATCCAGTCAGCAGCAGCAGCAAATAAAGTCACCACTTCTCATTCAAGGTAAAGAACAACCCAATCACTCTCCGTTGGTGCCTCCAGCTCTTAAAGAAAAGATGTAATTAGTGCTGCAACAAGTTATGGCACGGAAAGAAAATTTTCCCATCACAATTTGACTTGGAAAGAAAAGAGCTGACCAGAAGGCAGAATGAGAACTGGCATCACAAGCCCTTCCAGGAGAAGAGAAAGTAAGGAAGGGAAGATTTCTTTAGCATCTCTCATTTTTCTTTCTCCTTTTTTTTCCTGCTTGGTTTCACCTTGTCATTTTGGAATGCCCCATCATGAAAGGCGCTGGTTCTGGCCTTTTTGAACGAAAAGAGGGGACACTTTTGGGGTTGGGCAGGCCAACCCCAGGCAGAGACACATCCCCACACAGGCAAGGTCTTATCTGGCTACAGATGAGCAACCAGAGAAAACTCCTCTGAACTGGAAACCACAAGTGTTTCTTCTACTTGGAAAAGCTCCATCTATCTGCTTGTGGCAAAATTCACTGCAACACTTCGTGTTTTCTTTTTCCCGGGTCTGAGCAGGTGCTGCCTTTCTCCTGCCATTCTGGGATCTGCTGCCTGACCCCACAAACCCCTCAGTCCCTGCCCCACTGAGGGCAAAGCCTCAGGAGCAGCTTGGGTTAGGGTTGCTCAGGGTTCAGTATGTGGTCAGCTGCTTTGGGCAGCACTTTCTGTTGTTCAGGAGGAGCTTGCACAGGCTGTGCTCTGGAATTTTCACAGGAAAGATTTGCGTTTTCACCTGTTTCCAAAAAAAGTTAAAAATCTCAGTCCACAGCTACACAAAAATGTCTTTCCTTTCTCAGCCAGTCACCCAGGTTTGGCAAGGGGTGCTCTGGAGCACAGCCCAAGGGAAAATCACCACCACGTCCAAGGTCACTTTGCATGGGCAGAACTTCTTCGCGTGGTTTTATTCCTCCAAAAGCCAAAAAGCCCCTTCAAAACAGCTGCAGCTCTAAGAGCTCTGAAGTTTGGTTGATGTTATTCCTGCCTCAGGAAGAGAAGTCTCTGTAAGTGACCGCTGAGAGCACAATCCTGAGGTGCAGCTGGCCATTATTAGGGCAGGTAAGATGCACTCACGTCAGTTGTAGGACATGTAGAATCTCTCACATGTCCCAAAGCGCTTCAAAAAGCTACATAATTTCAGATAAATTGATTTCTGTGTCTGGCCAATGGAACTCTGCAATCACAGTTAAGCCTTTTCTTTTTAGAGGAAAACTCAGTGAAAGGCAATATAAAGTTTCATTTTAATTCCCCCTTTAAGTGAGAGGAGGTGGGGAAAAGAGAAGAGTTGGGGTCTTTGGTCAGAGGGAGAGAAGGTAATAAAATGCTAGAAAAGGAGAAGGGTAATAGCTGCAGCTCATCAAAGAGAAAATTGCTCAAAATACCATAAGTAGTTCTAAGAAAACCTCAAATCCTTCTTAAGAACTTAAAATAGGACAAAACCGGGGCTCGGAGTTGTTCCGAATGTCTGAGTCTGTGCTGCTCAATCAGCTCTCTCTCACTGCACATTTAATCTGCCCCTCTAAAAACAAACATTTGGGTGAGTAAAGTTCAAGGACAGGGTGGAGATGCAGGAAGGTTCAATTTTGGGAGAATGTCTCTCCAAACTGCTTATTTCAAGGCAGGCTTTGGAGAGCTAGCCCCTAAATGAAATAAACTATTAATCAGGGGGACAGAAGCTTTTGTCATGCCTGTGCCTCAGCCCCCACCACCTCCTGATGAGGGGAGACAGAGCACAAAACCCCCATCCCTGATCCTGTGCAACTACTGGAAAAATAAATTACCAAGCTAGGACTGTGAGAGAAAGAGCAATTAAATTTTTGCCCCCTTTTTTAATCAAGGACTGTTTTGCCTCGGGGGCTTGGAGGGATAGGAAATCAGGCTTTTCAAGCTTCTGCAGAGCAGGCTTCGGAAAATATCCGCAGCAGACATCCCCGTCCTTTACAGATTGTGCTCTGCCCTTTTTCCTTTCCCTTGTGGCACACGCGTGGGGGGAGATTTGTTAGACCTTAAACTTGTCACAAGTGTAGTTGCTAACCATTTGCCCCCGTGTTCAGATGCTCTCGCGATTGCTTTCTCCAGTAATTACTCAGTGGGAATGTCACTGCCGGCTCCATAAGTTACAGCTAATCACTCTTAAGTGCTGGAAGCAGGACTGTATTTGTGCAAAGAAACAGCAATCAAATACGGTAAGCAGATGGCTGCTCCTTGTCCTGTTACCACACTGAGCGCAACAGATTAAGCCGTGATGGATTTATCAGCACTGATGGATACATTAACACCATACGCTTTTATGGAATAAATAGCTCCTGACATCTCGTCGTAACTTCTGATGCCCCAATTCTTCAAAATCTGGGTTTGTTGGTTTTTTTTTTTTTTTTTTTTTTTAAATGAAATCATAGATGTTTCCAACAAAGCCTGTAGGTTTTTCTATGTTCTCCTTAAAAGCTGCATCTCATCACTGTATATTATGAAAAAACACGATTAAAATTTCAGAAATAGTTGAAGGGCTCCGCAGCATTTCTCTCAACCATAAATTCAATATTCCAGAAGCTTTGTGACAATCAGTTCTTGTAATTGATAAGTGCCAGTATTTTAAGCTGATGAAAGCATTAGCTCATTTGCCATATCTCAAGAATAACATATGATATTATGCAAACAGCAGTTAAACAAGCATAAGTATCCAAAACCCTTTTTCTTCCTGATTTATAGGCTGACCTGTAGGCTGGGGGAATGCACTTGAAGGCTTAACTGCTTTTTGCAATCCTAGCAGAAAACATACCCTCAGATTTTTCAGAAGCCCTCATCCCGTGGGATGCAGAAGGCATAAAAGAGCGAGCAATTTTCCAGGAATGTGGGTGTCAGCTGCCCGGGCTGCTGTCAGTAAATGAGCAGTGAAATGTTTAATGGGTGCACTGACACAGCAGACACCCCAAACCAGGCTCTGAGCAGCCACAAGCACCAACACAAAGGCTGATCAGTAGATATCCATTTCTAGTCCTGCTGCCTCCAGAAAAGCAGAGTGCTGGCTGCTTAGACTGCAATCAAACTGGTAACAAAGCCACGTGCTTTCTGGGGACAACAGGCATTTTGGGGTCTCTATTCAGGGGCTCACAGCAGCAGAAAACAGGCAGAAAAGCCCATTCAGTGCCATCAGTCAGAGCCAGCTGCCCGTGTGTGTGCACTGCTGCACCTTCTCCGTTCCTCCCTCCGTGTACTCGAGTTCCTGTACAGGTCATCAGCCTGGCGTTTGCTAATTGCTCGTCTGCAGTCTAGGTTTTAATCACCTGATCCATCAAAAGCCCTTCCTCCCCTGCCCGTATTCATCTTGTCAGTCAGTGACATTTTTTGTAATGAAAGCAGCAGATCTATTGATAGCATCCCTCAACAGAGTGGAAGGCATCCTGCATTAGCTTTGTCTTCTAAACCAGCCTGTTCTATTACAATTGACCTTCTCTTCTTGATTACCACACAAATCATAGTCCTCTCCCCACTCCTCCCCCTGCTTCCCTTCCCTCCCACCCCCCAGTGTCTCAGATTATTTCTTCTGTAGCCATTCAATTGCCTGACTGCAGCTGGTAATTGGATTCATGTTTGGAGCACAGCTTTCTATGTACAAGTCTGGAATAATTCAAGTAGGACCCTGGCCTAGGGCTGAGGCCATATGTTAAATTCAGATTTGAGTCTGTGAAATCTGGAGTACCCTGACAGAGGTATAATCCACTTAGCAGCACAAAATCCTGTCCTGTTTGGAGCCTGCACTCATTCTCTTCTCTGGAAGTTAAATTTCATTTCACTATTCCTTTAAGGTGTTAAGGGCGAGGCAGTCTTATTCTGGTAAAATGTAAAGGTGATGTTACTTGGCAGCTGTCTTAACTCACTCTAGGAAACAATTCGAGCAGTTTTCACGATAACACAATAATTAAACACCATAAAACAATAATAACCCAACCTGACAGCATTCTTCATGTAAACAGCAAACCATGGTGTCTCCAGAGCCTGAAACTCACCGCTGGGACCAAGCTCAGCGTAACCAAGCTGTTACACTGAAAACCTAAAGTGCAGTTAGTGGTGTCAGCTTTCCTGCCACACATATTGCGTGATTTCAGCATCAATTTACTCACCTAAAGTTAAATAACAGAGAAATGAAATGCAGTCAGGTTCATCCTGCTGCAGCTCTGGGGGTGTGCAGTTTCTCCCTTTGGGTCTCTCAGACCCTCAGAGAACCAGCCCTAGATTTTGTACTGACTATGGATTAAGCTTACAGAACTCAACTTGCCAGCAATATCTGAGGCTCCTGAAACCTTAAAAAATTAAAATTGCCACGATCTCCACTTTCAGTGTTCACATCATGAGAAAGAATTAGCTGTTTGCTCCAGCTTCGTACAACCCAGTTCTTCGATACAGCAGAGATTTCCTCATCTNGATTAGCTGTTTGCTCCACCCATGGTGTCAGCTTCGCACAACCCAGTTCTTTGATACAGCAGAGATTTCCTCATCTCTTCCTAGTCAAGAGTTTAGAAATAAGGCTCAGCTGTTATTACATCCTCTCCATTAAAGTATTTTCTTCTGAAATCAGTTTTATTTCTTGAGTTTCTCAGTGTATTCCAGCTGGAGACCAGACCTTCACCTTTACACCTCTCTTTTAGCTTCCAGGGGAGCAGAGAGTTTTGAAAGCTCCTGTGCTGCCTCCCAGGTGTGTGGTTGTACAGGTGGACACCAAAGGTGCCTTCACAGGCTGTCAATCAATGGAACAACCAGCCTGAAGCAACTCATTTCGGCCTCTACATCTTCCAGAATATCAGAAAAGAAAGATGCCATCCTAAGAAAACATTTCAAAGTTTTGACATTTGACTGAGGGGTCATCTCGTACCAGCAGAGCAGCTTTTGAGTTTCTGGTGATAAAGCACCTGCCTGTGATGTGGAAGATCTGGGTTATGCTTCCAGCTGTTCTGGATTCAGGGCAAAGTGGGAGCACAGGGGCCTCTGACACCCCTGGGAAATGTGCTCTGGCTGCCCTGCCAAAATCAGCTTCGCTGCTCCGTTTCTGCAAGCAGCTCGTGTGTGTTTAGCCCTGTAACTGCCCACTCTGCGATTCCTGGTGTGCTGCACAGAGCTCAAAGCAGCGCCTTGAAACTCCCCCACGGAAAATTCAACTCTCCCTCGTTCTCATTTCACTCCGTGTCCATTTCCAGGCCTAAATTTCCTGTCTGAAAATATCACCCAAAGCAGCACATTCCTGCAACCACATTCCTTTGGACAACTTCTCGTTTCCAAATGGCCTTTCTCCAGGGAAGGGTAGCTCTGGAGCAGCACACCACCTCAGGAATCAGCCAAAACTATCAAAGTGCCACCAGAATAAGAGAAGAACTTGAAATTAGTTAAAATGTTCTTCTCCTCCCCTCCAAGGCTTCTGCATAAATTTGATCACTGCCACCTCTTCCATCTCTAAAGGTCTGAGCTGTAGGTTGATAATGTTCACCTGAGCCCTTTGGCTCGTGTTATCTATCTGCATCAAGAAAGAGAAATTAAACTATTTGCTAAGCTTACAGAATTCAACTTATCAGCAACCCTTAAGGCTCCTGAAACCTTAAAAAAAAATAAAATTGACATAATCTCCACTTTCACTGTTCCCATCAAGAGAAGGAAGTAGCTGTTGGCTCCATCCATGGTGTCAGCTTTCTACAGCCCAGCTCTTCAAAACACCAGAGACTTCCTAATATTTTTTTATTTCTGACTCTTTTTTTCCCCTTCTTTGCCTCTGGGACTTCATAACTAAAATCTGCCTCTGAGGTTGAAATGCTGGTGATGGACTGATTTCCTCAACTCTACAAACAGGAGTCAGCAGTAAGTAGAATTTATCTTTTCACCTACATCTATCCTACAAATAAAATGGGGTTTCTTCTGCACTACCTGATTGAGAGTGTACTGAAACGAATGGAATCTCTCTACTGCTGACAGCACCAACACTCTTTGTGGTGGATCTCGTGTCATTTACTTTCCCTAAAACTGCAGCTCCTAAAAGTTAGCAATGAAGTAAAAACCTCATCTTCCTCTCTCATTTTCACTTACCGCTCACCTTGGGAATTCCTACCACTGCCTCACACTGTAAGCCTGAAAACGTTACAGAAGTGAACTTTAAAGCCATTAAAATGACGGGAAAAAAACCCTTTTTCTTCCCTTCTTCCTGCTATTTTGTAGCTTTAGACTCTTGGCAAGCTGAAATGCCCTCCAAACCAGAATGAAAAAGGCCATTTCTGGCCGTGCAGTGATGGAGAGCCTCTTCACAGGGGCTGATCGACTTTCACCTCGCAGCAGGAGGTTGGAAAGGTCTGAAAAGGGACCAAAGAGCTCTTTCAGATCGCAGGGTGTGATTCACCTCCTCACAAGTCTTCTCACTACAGGTAAACTCACTTGGCCGGATATTTCCATCAGGTTTTTGGACTGAAAGAACTAAAATTCATTTCAGTGAAAGAAAAAAAAAAATACAACAAAGCACATAAAAGAACAAATTCAGTTGTGACAGATTCCTTCTCTCTTGGTGGTTGTGCAAACAATTGGAAAATAAAGAATGCAGGTGCTACCATCTGTATGATCTTAGTTTGTGAAATTTGTCTTAAATTTACATTACAATGTCCTTACTAATGTAACTAAACCATAATTCTGTCTGTGGGAAACAAAACCTGTCAATACACTCATAAAAAGTGCCTTAATGCACTTATCTCAGTCAACATTTATTCTGTGAAATGTGATCAGGATGTTAAATATTTCTGGGAGGTTTGAGATGCCATATTTTGCCATCTGTTCTAATTATTTTTGAATAATTTGGCAGATCTTGCTTTTGTTGCTGAACTACAGAAGCAGATTTCACCATTATGAATTGCATTTTAAAAAACCCAAAAAAAACAAACAAAAAAAAGATGGTACTTAGTTCAAAACGTCAACATTAAAGAGTCACATACCAGTAGGATGCAAGCAGAGGTCCAGAACATCCTGGAGAGAGAGATAAAGTAGAGGTGAGTCTTCATAATTCTCTGTGGGGTGACATAAAAGTGAGGAAAAAATAGCAGACACAGACAGGTGCTTTCAGTATACTGTGCAGTATATTCTTCATGCCCTGGCTTATTTTCCTTGAAGAACTCTAAATGAATTTTTTAAGTTCTTTACCTCTTGATCAGAGCGTCTGAGACCCTCACCCAGGCCCTCAAAGGGAGAGAATTCTTATTGCCCTTTTTTAGATATGGAGAAACAGGACAGGAGGCAATAAATGACTCCCCTGAGGTCACACAGGACATCAGAGGGAAAGCTGAAGGCTGCACCCAGGGCTCTCCGGATCCAAACTGGAATGACCCCAATTATCAGTTGGGATCTTTTTGGAACAGTCACTACAAATGGAGCTGCATGGTTCTAGGACGTGGAAAACTCACTGAAATGTTGGACAGGGTTCAATGCAACGAGTTTCCTCCCTCCTGCTATGGTATAAAGGCTAAATACACAATATTAGAAATAATATATACAATATATAGAAATATATACAATACTGGAAAAGTATAGAAAGCAGGATGACCCAATATCAATTGGTGTTGAATAGTGCACAGCAAGTTGCCCAGTTATTTATTTTGAAGATAACTCAGTCACTTCAACCTACCTCGTCAGAATCACTTTGATTTTGAAGGAGAAAAACAGAACAAAACAAAAACAAACCCCAAAACCCAGCTGGCATTTAAGAGCCGAGAGCTCTGATGCAGTTTCTGACACTGCTGGGCACACGACCTTCAGCAGGTCCTTTCCCACCCTGCCTCATTTTCCCATCTGTGAAAGAGCCCAGAAATTCCTCCCTCTGGTTTCCAGCAGCGATGCTGTGAGAACCGATGGACATTTGCACAGATTTCTGAGAGGAACAAAGGCCAGGAAGAAGGAAAACATCACTGAAGGCTGTCCATGCCAGGGTTTGTGTTACGATGACTCCCACGGGTGTTAAATTTGATGGAAATAGCAAACAGTAGCTTCAGTAACAGCACCAGCAAGGCTGCATTGACAGTTTGCATAATATGTACATAAATGTGCTTGATTCAGTGCTTGGATCAAAGACTCAAAGGAAGAGTGTACAAGGTTGCTGGGTTTGGTTTTCTTTTTTCCTTCAGCGTGTATCAGTGTGCCAGTGCTTGGTTCATGATGAAATCAGGGTTTCCATGCCCCAGGCTTAGATAAGGCTCAGGTGCAACGTGCTCTGGCTCAGAGCTCTGCACAGCCTGCAGTGGTGCCCTCACAGCCAGAGCACTCAGCAAACACGGGCCCCAGGAATGTTCCCTTTCCATCAGCTGAGGAAATAATGACACTCCATTATCTTCTGCACGCAGTGAACACGCTGGAGTGACTCAGGAATAGCAGCACTGCTGTTTTTGTCACTGTGCACTGCAGCAAGGTGTGGTGGGCACGGGAAGGATGAGACACCCTCCCCTCCTGGCTCTGCTCTGGCACCACCAGCAGGGTTTGACACCAAATTCCTCGTCAGAGGGGATCCTCCCTCTGCCAGACCACCAGAGGATTTCCGTTATTTCATTGAGACCACTACAGGGATCAAGACTAAAAAAAATTTAATCTCATTTCAAATTTCGCGACAGTTTTTAAATGCAATATTTTCAGATTGCCCTTGATTTGGGGTGGACAGTGTAAGGTCTGACAGGGCCAATGAGTCTCTGTAAAAAGCAGAAATACAGGAGCAGGGCGTTATTTACATGATTTTCTGTGACATATTTCTTTAGGAAAACCAAAATCAGTCTGCGGTAAGCAAGACCCACCACTCTCACCCTTTGTGAGAGCATATAATATAATACTGACTTCTAAATTGCAGTAACTTCCTTCAGCACCATAAAAATACACATACTAACGAGGTATTTTAGTATGAGACTACATTCATATGACTTCTGTAATTTAAAAAAATTCAGCTAATATAGGTTTTTTTATTTGTGCCAGTCTCAACAAAATGCTAAAAAAAGCCTACCAACATTTGCTTGCAGTCTTTCACAGAGAAAATGGGAACATTCCTGCAAGGTTAAATGGAAGCATTTTTTAGAAACTTGCTTTTTGTGAAACATTCCAAATGAAAAAAATTGATTTTCTAATCAGCTGTAATGGTAGAATTCACTCCAGACACAAAGAACATGCAGAAACAAGCAGCATATTTGGATCAGTCAGTGGACCAAATTCAGAGCTGTGGTGTAAGCAAGAGCTTTTTAATTTTACTGAGAAAGGAACCAGAAGATAGCAGGGAAAGAGAGACAAATAAATGGGAACTCAGAAGGACATGGCAGATTGCCAGTAAGAGGGAGTGTAAACTCAAGTTTACATAAGGGCAAAAAAAATGCATGAAGATCAAAAGGAAAATTCCCCCAAGCTGTTTTAAAGGTAAGATACTGAAAAGTACTTCTTGTTTTAACAAAAAATAACAGCAACAACAGCAATTTTCCTCTAGGAAGCACAAAACCAGCCATTAAGAAGACCTGGGGGAAAACAGGGTAGACTTAGCATATTTCCTGACTTAGAACCTCATAAACCAAACAGTAAAGAATGCAATTAGGATAATTTCACTCTTCTTTTCAGACCTAATGCTTACTAAGATGCTGAGCCAAAGACATCTCCTGTGCGAGTGGGCATAACGCTCTTTATCTTCGGTTCAAATTACACAACCGAGATACACAAACAAATATAACTTACAGTGGAACCACGGGCACGAGATGGCACCTGGGGAGGAGCCTGCCTGAGAGAGGCTGGAGCGTCTGGGTCCTATCCTGAGGCTCGTGGAGGATTCAAGATGTGAGGGATTCCAAAAGCTTCACAAGCTTCAGCCTGCAGCTTGCAAATGCCATTTGGTTCCCCTTCAATCTACGTTCTATGGAAACATTCTCTCCCCGACACCCAACAACCATCCAGCATGTTCAGTTTGTCAGTCGGATCTGGATTTGATACTCTGAAAAATGGTGACGTTTTCTGCCAAGTGTGGCAATTCCTGCTCCCATCAAGCGCAAGTGCAGCTCAGATCCCATCACCACTTGCCATTCAGAGGCTGGGAAGAGGCAAGGTTTTTGTTTTGCTTTCCGTCCATCTCAGTAAGGAAAGATTAGCAGCAAGATCGTTCCTTTGAGGTTAGAGGTCCATGCAGAATAGCCCTGCATCTGCAGAGCAGTCAGGACATCACTCTGAACTCAAATACCAGCTGTCTCTGAAGTATCTCCTCAACATCAAGTCCAGCAATTCTCAAATACCTTGAGAGATTTTTATGTTTAGCATCTTGAAGTCCAAGCCTTCTTTAACAAAAAAATATTCTTATCTAGTCTTTATACACCAGTCATCAGGGGAAAACTGAGCTGTGCATCCCTCTCTTCCTAAACAAGCAGCACTACATCAATTGGATTCTCATCTCAGAGATGTTTGAAGACAAAATAACATCAGGAGAATATTACATGACATGGAAATGGATATAAACAATTACATCATTACTTAAAAATATGCCTACAGAGAAAGACTAAAAATCTCTAGCCTTGACTGTGGAATAAACCCCAAGCAGGTCAATTTTTGACTTTCATACTCCAAGAATTATATGGCTGGAAAATTGTATCTAATAAAATGTATAACTCAGCTAATTAATATCATTGCTCATAAATTCTCACAGAACTCGCCCAGCAATCACAGTAAGTGCTGTAAGTGTAGGGTGAACAGTCTTTCTATAAATCCATGTCTGCCAAAGCACGTTAAAATACTTTTAAGTGAAAATTTTAACTGGGAAACTATTGCATAGTTTATATTAACACGTGTAAAAAATGTATTCCCAGAAGAATACTCTCATATTGCCTCATCACAGACTGTAAAGTTCTCTGCTCTGTTTATTTGCAGGAGGAAAACACAAAATGCCGACAGGAAATCCCACATCCAAGGGGGAAAAATGCATATTTAACAGAGGAATTCTGCATCCTCAAATTACAGCTGAATCCAATTTTGTGATACGTTCTTCAAGAACCTATTTTTTTAAGGAGCTGTATATAAAATCCTCAAATAGAAAATTAGAAGGCCTGAGACTACCCAAATTGTGTAGCACGGAAGATTGTGAATATTTGCTGTTGACATTGTACCAAGCACACAGCCATGAAAGCTGAAATTAAGCATGCCTTGGCCTGCTCAGATTAGCTATTTATTTATTTTTATTTTTTTTTAGTTTGCATTTGAAGCCCTGTTTGAAATGGAGCTTGAGGAAGGACGCCTTTGTACAACCTTCAATAAAGAAATATCCACATCAGAGACAAGATTGTAATTGAGCTCCTTTCTAGTAATCTATACAAAGAGGCAGAGGTCTAAAGGAAAACACAGATCAAATGTCTTAGAAGTGGAAAACAACTGCAGACAAAAAATCAAAAGAGACTACAAAGTAAGTGTAATAAAAATCTGCTATGAATATATGGTTTATGAATAAAATAATGATCCAGTAGAGCTTGAATACTTTTTCAGTTTTTTTAAATAAGATTATATTGTGTTTTTCTGGGTCATCCACCCTTCCCTAATCTCATGGTCTGGCTGTTATATGGATTCAAATATTAACTACCACATTCAGCAGAAAAGTTCTCAAGATTTTTCTGTTGTGAAGAACAGCCCAAGAAGAAGGGTTCTTAAATAAACTCACATTTTACTGATCAGGCTTAGAGATAGAGTGTCTTGAAATTTCTTTGGAAAGCAACAAAAATTTAGATTTAATGTGTAGTTGAGTGCATTACGATGAGGAAAACAAAAATACCCGACTGCAGGAGACAGATGAACCCAGTCCCACACTCCATCACCTCTAAGAAGTACCAACAAATCCCTGCTTTGGAGACAACCATAAAACCTTCCCCTTGTCCAGATCAACCTGCAAACTCAGTTTCAACTGAACCAGGCATGAAAATCTGTGTGGGGGCAGCTTCTAGTGGGAAGGGAGCTCCCTTAAAGACATAGGTTGGCTTAGCGTGAACATTTAATTTTGGGAGGGGTGGAGATAGGTGGCAATGGCTCGGTGTCTGTCCCTGTGCTCAGATGAGCTGGTGACACAGGAGAAATGGGGAGAATGAGAGTGGCAGACAATGGGACAATGGGTGGGAGCTTCCTCAGGCAAGCCTGAACACCTCTGTGTCAGATTTATGCTCTCCAGAGGGCTGTAGCAAACACCAGGGCCCACAGCCAGCTCTAACTCCCACTAATGACATTTTTAGAGGGTGAAGACCTCATTGAATCCATTGATGTTGACCCACGGGGCTCCATTTTCTCTGTGCTGCTCAGTGAATTAAGCAGGCAAGTGCTGTTAATGAGGACAGGAGATGTGCATATCCAGTTTCTGACTCTCAGGGTTGCTAACACACCCCATAATTTGAGACAATTATGTCTTAAAGGCTATGCTGTGATAGAGAAATCACTCATGATGAAATGATGTTTAAGGGGTAGAAAAAATCTTTGTTCTAATGTTGAATGAATTCCTCTTACATGGACTTCCAAGCAAGTGTTGGATGAAAATCTCACACTTGGAAATACCTAATTTAAAATAAGAGCTCATATCTCAGGTGCTCTGGAATACGGAAATGAGGAGGCCCATTCCTGTGAAGTGCTTGTCCCAATTCTTTTTGTCTGGAATGTACTGCCCTAGTTAATCCAAATAAAACCTATGACATCGACATTTAGGTTTTTTAAGTGATTATAATGACTATGAGTGGAATTTCTGTGCTGCTTTTTGCAAGAAGAGGTGGGTACCCATAAAAACCCAAGTGACCCACCACCAGTGCCATTATTTTAACTGACATCTGTGAGCATATTTTCTTAGGTCGCATCAAGACAGATGAGGGCCCTCTGTGCCCTTGTGACAGCGATGGCAATCATTAAAGATTTACCAGGGTCATTAAAGTGAGAAATAGCAGTAATGCAGAGCTGGATATCACCATCCCATGTGGATTCTGCTGAAGTGCAAAGGAAACCAGCGCAGAGTAGGCCGAGATCCTGCACTGCCACCTTAACCTCATCTTACAGAACAAAAAGAAATGTGGGGGGAAAAAACCAAACCACCAACTTGTCTAGGACACATGA
>VZTG01004158.1:65569-118852 GCA_013397845.1 Melanocharis versteri
CCCAATTCTTTTTGTCTGGAATGTACTGCCCTAGTTAATCCAAATAAAACCTATGACATCGACATTTAGGTTTTTTAAGTGATTATAATGACTATGAGTGGAATTTCTGTGCTGCTTTTTTGCAAGAAGAGGTGGGTACCCATAAAAACCCAAGTGACCCACCACCAGTGCCATTATTTTAACTGACATCTGTGAGCATATTTTCTTAGGTCGCATCAAGACAGATGAGGGCCCTCTGTGCCCTTGTGACAGCGATGGCAATCATTAAAGATTTACCAGGGTCATTAAAGTGAGAAATAGCAGTAATGCAGAGCTGGATATCGCCATCCCATGTGGATTCTGCTGAAGTGCAAAGGAAACCAGCGCAGAGTAGGCCGAGATCCTGCACTGCCACCTTAACCTCATCTTACGGAACAAAAAGAAATGTGGGGGGAAAAAACCAAACCACCAACTTGTCTAGAACACATGAGAGAAGCACTTTTCGGTTGTAGGGAGGCGTTTAAGGACACAACACTTCCCTCCCCATTAAAGCACTCCCTGTGCTTCCACAGGGTGGGAGCTGTGGGGGTGATGCCTAAAAGAAGGNGTCACGTTCTCCTGGGACACTGCAGCAGGAGGTGGCTCACGGAGCACCCCTGGATGGGAGACCTTGAGGTGGAGCTGTCAGGGACCCCCACCCACCTTTGCAGGCTGAGAGTGAGCAGAGCAACCCCCGAGACACGAGGTTGCACCTGGCAGCCCAGCCAAGCCTGGGGACTCTTCCACAGCTCCTGCCTTCCTCCTAATGCTCTTTCCTCTGAGCACAAACCAGATTTTTGCTGCTCATTATGGGCTGTTCAAACCTAACCTTGAAGCAACATCTCACCATACCTTTGAAATTTAGTCCTTATGAAGGCACTGGGGCTATTTTTAGCAGAGATCAAAAGAATGCAAAGAAACAAACAGCTGCGGATTTAATCAGCTCTAACATGTCTAACTACAAGCCTGATGACTCAGAAAGCACACACCTTGCCAGAGCAGCTATATGTAAATTATTCTAAGGTTAGAAAAAGCAAATTTTCTAAAATCATTATTGCACATGTGTTCCATCATTATAATACCTTGTGAACTGATATCACAAAAATTGCTGGAAAAAAAAAGGTACGCGGGGCTTCTAACCTCGCTTTGATTCTCCTGTTCACTACATCAAATGAAACAGGAAAGCGATCTCCTACGGAAATCAGTCACTGCTCTTGTTTCAATCCCCCCCCTTTGATTCCCCGAGCAGCTCAGATTAAAGGTAGACCTTTCTCCTGCGTGTGACGTGGTGCCTGGCTGCAGGGCTGTGGGCAGGAGCAGGCAGCACAAAGCCCTTTGTCTGCCAGGGCTGAGCTGGGCAGCCAAGCCCTGTCCCAGGGACAGTGCCAGGCTGCTCAGTGCTGCTGGAAAAATGCTCCTTGCCAGCCACCTGAAAAATGAAACAACTCTCAGCACCGGGCAGGGGGCAAAAATAATCATGGGTTAAAAGTAAACACCGTGGAGATCGCTCTGGGCACGCGAACACGCACGTGCACGCCTCTATTTGTAAAAAAAAAGGGAATAATACACACCAGCTCTGAATGCTCCACTTGAGCCAATTACATGTGAGCACTCTCCTGCATTATGGATGTTGGGTTTCCTGAAGCTGTGGCACTCTGGAGCTCAAGTCCCTTTCAAGACAACTTTTTCCAGTCATGCATATCCCGGTGGAAAAAAAAAAAATAAAAAAGCCAAACCCAAACACTTCACGCTCCTATCGCCTCGCACCTGATATAGCGGTCCTTCCCAGTCAGACATAATTATCACATGATGCACAAGGCCGAACATGTTTCAAACATGTGTTTGACACGGTGCAATCAATCACAGTGCAGCTGATAGTGCTGAGGGTTGGCGTACAGCGGCGATGCCCCGCCAGGCTCGTGCAGCGCGGAGATAAACGCGTTTCCCGGGTCACTGGAGGCACTCGCCTCACCTCCTGCCTCACGGAACTTCCAAGGAGCGTGTTATCTCGGGGCAACACATGCCTGCTGCTACCTGGCTGTTTAATCACTGTACACAAAATTCCAAATCGCGGTAATTGGCATCTCGAGGCGCCGCCGTGCGCCGCAGGGTCCTCCCGATGCAAGTGAGCAGCCAATGCAGGAGACAGAATGACCTTGATAGAGATTTCTCCTCAAAACTGGTGGCATCTCATGACTTTAAGGCACAGCCTGATGAAGAAAACAACATAAATTACATTATAATTACATTTTAAGCTCAAAAATTCACAACGGTTTGCAATTTGTTTTCGATACGCAATTTCTCTATACGAAATGTAGGTTTTTTTGGAAATGCATGGACCAGGATCTCTCAAAATACTTTCTTTAGGTCATTTCTTAGCAGTAGTGAATGTTTCAGTCATTCTTAGAGATAGCTTTGCACTTTATATAAACAAACACACACATCCACACTACGCTTGGGGTAGGACAGACCAGTCCTGAGTCTCGAGTGGAAGCAGCACACACAGACACGAGCCTGCACCTGAATTTCTGCTCTCTGGGGTTTGAACATTTCAAATGCTGAGCATCTGCAGAAGGGCATCTTGCTACGGACACCCAACTTTTTTGTACATTTCTTTCACGAGAAACCTGATCTTGAGGTTGGGATGCATTTCCTCCTAACCAAACCCGTTCCTACAAGCAATAGGATCCCTGATCAGCTGCCGTTATCTATCATTCCAAAAAGAAGTAAGGAGCCATCACCTCATTATCCATGTGCTTCCAGGCAACTCAGAAAAAACTCAGTAATTCAGTCACATCTAATTTGCACTGGTTTTTTTAAACGCTCACATACTCTGAAACATCCAGACAAATTTATTTACTATAAATCAGGAACTATAGGGAAAATGAGGAACTTCATGGAAACAGAAGTCTTCACACAACCTCTGTGCTGTTCTGAACTATGGCTGCACCACCAGTTCTGTTCTGACCTCGAGAGCAATTGGTCCTGACTTGTCATGGGTTGAAAATCCATCACTTGAATTGCTTGATATTTGGGATGGCAATCCATTATCCAGGCTACTGGATACACTGCACACCTGATAATATCTTACCGTAGCTCACTAAAGGAAGATATGGAATAAAAAAAATTAAAAAAAAAAAAAAAAATAGAGCCCTAGAGAATCAATGAAGGTGATTTACTGCAGTCCCCAACCCAAGAGCAGGTTAAGTAATACCTAACCCCATCCTGAGAGATGTTTGTGCAACCCCTTCTTTTACATAATCAAAATTGCCTTAGCATAAATGAGGAGCCAAGACACAGTAACATTTATAACTAAATAAAGTGACTAAAAGGTTAAGAAAGTGGCAAAAATATCAATTAGCTCTTAAAAAGTAATAGTCAGGATCTTTTTTTTATTTTTTCCTAGAAGCAGGTTATCTTCCAGAGGCACAGGAGCCCTTCTAACCAACTATTTATGAATACCTGCAACTTGAATTCTGACTTTTTTCCTACTTGGACAGTGTCTTTCAAGACATCTAAACCAATCAAAACTTCTCTAAAAATTGCTCTTCTCTTTAATCCTTCCCTTTTTTTTTTGTCAATATCTTCATATGTAATTAAAAGTAATTTATGAAGATACCCAGTTCTACAAAGTGGAATTTATTTAGTCTTTATCTACATTTACAAGTCAAACTGCCTAAAAGGGAAAGATTTTCTTGTGCAAAGCAATGTTTCTGAGGTCCTCGTATCTATGCTAAAGGCATTTTAGGGGTTTTGCTTCAGCCTGCAGCGAATCTGACAGCCCTACTGAACATCCCCACTGTCCCATGGCTCTGAGATGGTTTAAAAAGACAATTACACTAATTTCTGATGGGCAGTTAATTTCCCCTTTAAAGGAAGGTAGTCCACACGTAATAAAGAGTCTGCTTGTAGGAGCACTGTCACACACAAAAAAAAACCCCAACCCAACCCAAAAAACCCCAACATACAAGCAAAAAGCCGTCGAACCCACCTCCTTTTATCTCTTGGGTGAATATTTTTCAGCTCTAAAAGGTGTTGTCACAACTCTTGCCCACCTGTGATTTTTCAGTGTCGCTTTCCATTATGATCCTTCTCAGCTGCAAGAAAGGAGAAGAATTATGAGCTCTTTCACAAAGGATTTAGTTTTATTTTACTCAGGATGAGAAATTAGGGATGCCCTGACTGACAGCATGTGGTTTCTATTTCTGTTTAGAAGCAGCCTTACAATAGTAGGTCAAAAGGATTAGAGGAAGGTCAGTGTTACTGTTTCTAGAGGAAAGCAGGAACTGTAGATTCACTTCAGTGTTCTTGCTTTCCAAAGAAAGTGGAAATCTTTATATGACAGGGTTTTTCAAACACCTGCTCTTATTCACTTTTTCTTTAGTAATTGAAGTAAAGGAGAGAGTTGTGGGATTATTTACTTCTTTTTTCACTTTCATCCATCACAAAATAAGCATTGTAAATAGAGGAAAAAAGTTAATTTGCTGTCTGATATCGGCCCTGATTCTTTTTTTTTTGTAACTACAAAGGAAACAATAATATCAGTACAACATACATACTATTTAAGGCATACAGAAGCTATAATATCTCTGAGCAACACCACAAATATCATAAAAGAACAAAAGGCTCTCTGCAGTTCAATGTTTCCATTTTCCAGTTTCTCACAACAGCTTGATCTTACTGCTCACGATAATCACAGGTTAAAAAAAAAAAAACAAAACCCTGCTCAATTTATGTGGTTTTACATCTGGTATTGATTTATTGACAACTTGCAAATAACTGCCAATCTTTGACCTGCCTATGTAGATCAATTCCAACAACAGAGCAGGTGAAACCAGTATTTTGGACGCCTGAGAAATGTTAATTTGTGCTCACAATCACCCAGGCTTCACTCTGCTCTTTCATTTCTTTTTGATCTGAGGCATTTTTCTGAAGTTTCCTTGCAATTCCCTGGTTTTTGTTTAATTCAGCTGAGGGTTGACTCCATATTTAGCAAGATGGGTGTTTGATGTGAGTGGAGAAACTGCATCCTCTACACTGCAGAGCAAATGGGCCCATCTGAATTTTCTGAATTGTACAGTGCAAACCTCACTCTATTAGGAACTATTCCTCCTTCCAGAAAAGAATTTTTAAAAACTGTAATGCTCCAGTTGCTTTTAATGGTTGAAAAATCACATTCCCCGGAGTGAGAAGATAAGCTGAGAGGATTTTTAATTAAAGCTCACTCTTCCTCAACTTTATCCCAAAAGTCTGTTTCATGCTACAAGCCAATCATTCCCCGACACTCCAGATGTCTTGCAGGCAGGCTCTCTTTCACAAAAAACAAGGTTGCATGTCCCAGACACCTCCTGAATTCAACAAAACAAATGCATTTGTGCCACCCAACCTGCAAAGCGACACTGCTGCTCTGCTGCACGGGATGGATGCAGCACAGTTCAGATCGCTGCAGCCAAAAACCTCTCCAGCAGGGACATTTCAGCTGGTCAACATTTCAATTAGGGGTGCCCCTTTCAATGCCAGGCAGCAAAAATGCTTCCAGCAGGCTCCAAAATATCGGGTACACATCCTCTAGTTCTTGGCCCTGGGATGACTTGACCCTGGAAGTGCAGATTTGCAGAAGGAAGGGGTGAAATGAAAGAGAAATTCCAGGGAAATTAAAGAGGAAAATGAGTGGGAATGGACTTTTACATGGATACGTCACAACAATGCAAACCTCCTAAAGGATCAGGGCTTGTCCAGGGACTGCACTGAAGTTGCTCAAGGCACGGAATTTACCCCAAAAGGCAGGAATTAACAACTGGCAGGCCGAAAACGGTGCCAATTAATCCAATACTGTCCCGACCCCAAAACTCTGCTTCCGAAGGCAGATTGCAAAGCACCAACGTGCTCTGCTCCTCCCCAGTGAGACCTTTCACAGAGCTGCAACATCTTTTTTTGTCCAGATTCCATGGATGCGTTTGGCTGTACTCACAGCTGTAGGGACAAAAAAAAAAAGTGGGCAGAAGTCTTGAGAAAATCTATAAACTCACCTATTGTTGCCTTTAATGGCAGTGTGCGGTATGTAAAGAACCTACTTTTGTAGGTTTTTTATATTAAAGTAACTGAAGAAGCAAGAAGAGTATGAAAAGAACCAGCTACAGCCTAGACAAAGAAGATCTGTGTACTAAACAGATCACTTAAATATGGTGAACTGAGCTTTTTTTATTTGCCTTTTCCTTGGTCTGTGTTTATAGCGTGGGATTTTTGGAGGTGAGGAAGGCACCAAGGCACTGGGGACACAATTTTCACTGCTCTTCTCCCCTCACCCATTTTTATAACATATGTTTTGTTTAGATCATGTTTTGTTTGCTATATATCCAATTTAAATTGGCTGGGATTTTAATTATTATTTTTACCACAACCTTGTTTATGCCGCAATTTTCATGATTTTGCCCTGAACTCCTTTGATTACTCATCATATTTTTACGACTTACATTTGCAGCCCTTTTATCTTTTGATCTTCTGCTGTTTGCCCGTATGTTTAAAGATTTCCAAGCTAATTAAGACAATTAACTAAAAAAGGCTAATTGCATTCATAAATGAGACGTGGCGCTTCTGATTAGCAGGTGGCTCCTTTCTGGTTTGGATACATAAAAGCAGATGGAAATGTGGCAGACTCAGTTCTATTTCATGTGCCCACTTCCTCCCAGACTGCTCCTCTTCCCAGTTAATGACAATAAAACCTATAAAATCTTCACGTTACTCCCTTTTTTTCCTGCTTTTGCCATTTCTCATTTGAAATCCTGGCCGTTCTTGACTATGAGTTTCCAAACTGTTTTTCCTAAATGTTTTCTCACTTCTACTTATAGGCTTCAAGGTGCCTGGAAGAACAAAAGGATCAGACACACAAAAAAATAAGAAATCTGCTCGTCATTTTGACGTGCAATCAGTGGTATAAAAAATTCTTAGTGATATTTTTAAAGAAAAGATGCTTAAAAAGAGAGCTTCTGTTCTTATTTTTGCTATATATCCATATAAAAGTGGAAATATATATCACTGCTGTTCCTATATCCAAGATTTTTTATTTATTATTTTCACGTATTTTCTCCAGCGCCCCAAAATCACTTTTCATAATGCGTAATTGATTCTTAACCAAATGTATTGAGGATATAAAGAAGCAATTTCTCTGTTGCCCTGAAAATTCATGACAATTTTAACACTGCACAAATGAAAAAAAAGAAACCAACAAAAATAACAGTACGACCACATGACAGTGTGGGAAATTATCAGTTTATAGATGTCTGAGGAACGTTAGTAACTTATAAATTTTATATCTAAAATAAATACACTGCCTTGAAGTTCATGAAAACAATTTCACAGTTGAAGTGTGTTTGGAGAAAACAAGTTCAACATTCATCCAAAGCTGACCATTCTAAGTTTTAGTACTTACTGTATAAAACTTTTCTATACACTTACATGAGAATAGCTCTGCAAAAGGTCATCTGGGATTTATGCAAGTAAATTTTGTTTCTGTTGGCCAAAATGATTTATTTGTCACTAACTTTTGGATGGTGCAGCACTTTTGGGTGGGGGTATTTCAGAGTAAGTGAGAGAAGAAAAAAAAAAATTAAAAATCAGACCATAGAGATTAAATTATATTGAAGCAAAAAAGCTGAAGTTCTTCTCTACTAAATTCTGGTGCTATGATTGTCTTCAATGCATCTGACCACACAATTTTTAAATAAAAATATAAGAAAGTAGTGTAATTTTTGAGATATCTGGTGCCTAGCATCTTCATTTTTGTCGTATCATGCAAGCAAAAAACTGGTTAGAGGATAATACAGACAGAATGGGACAGAACATCTGCTGCTTAGAGCAATGTGTGAAAGAAAGAAAGAACAAATCAGCTGATGAACACGACAGGGTGGGGATGGTCCAGATTTTCATCTGTGTCCAAGAGCAAGAAGTGTTCTCCTCCCTGACTGTGGCTCCCTTTTATCTCAGGTTTCCTCCATTCAGAGACACGCACTAAATAGGGCTGAAATGCAAAGATTTTGCTTTTCAGCTTTTCAGAGAGGAGTAATGAGAATCCCAACCACAAATTAAAGGACTGCCATGGCATGCAAATTAGAAAAATGTGATGCCAGGGGATTCCCTGAATTCAAAGCTTTCAATATATCCAGTACATGTATTAATCCAGTATCTATATTATTGTGAATAATAGTAGGCTAGGATTCTAAAATAACTTCAGACTATCTTGTCTTTAATTCTTATTCAAGATATCCATCTTCAGCAAAAAGTTTAGATGCATAAGGGCTTGAGGATTTCGTGAGTGCAGCTCCATAAAAATACCTATTTGCTGTTCAATACGCAAAACCTGAAAGTTATGCTGGCCAATAAATCTGAGTAAGTGCTCTTAGTGCAGATGCTATTGAGCACCAGCATCCTGCATCAGCTGTTTAAAGCCCTGCTGTAAGGAACAGGGTGACTCAGGGAATTGGTAATGGGATCCAGAGCCTTCAACCCTGGGTCAATAGTTATAATCTGAAACAGGCCAGGAGTCAATGCCATGTCAGCCCCGTCTGCTGCTGCAGCCAGATCAGGCTGTGGCCTCCAGAAAACTCCTGCACAAGGAACGCTGGAACCACAGCAGGCAGGGGAGAAACCCCTGGCACTGAGAGCTGGCACCAGCAAAAGAATGGGAAAGCCAAGAGGGTGTCTGGGGAAATACTTCTAAAATAACTAAGGGGAAGTGGTTTCAATAAGGAAGTCAAGGGGAAATGGTTTGCAGCAACTTTTCGTCTTTCTGTGGTGCTGGCAACTCTTGTGGGCTTGAAATTTAAAGTGTTCATCACTCGCACAAAATATCAGACAATGCAAATTTTGTGTCCCATAAATACTGAGCAGAAGCCACAACCTGCACACGTCGATACACCCTGTGATGTCAGCTCTGTAACTACACACAACCTTCAGCTGCTCTGACACAGCTCACACCTGCAGAGAGACGTGTGCCACCATCACAAGAAGAGGCATTCAGACTGATTTTCAGACCTGTGAACAGCTTCTTGCTGAGAGTTTCCAGGGATTTACTCAGTGTTCTGATCTCCGTGTGTCATTGTGCAGCCTCAACCTGTTGCTCCCTCACATCCACCTCCACTCCCAAAGTGACAAACTGCACTGCACAGCCCTTGCAGGGTTTAAATTCCAAAATACTGAACGCCACTGCTCATGCAGCAATAGACTCTCCACCATGCAGAGACTACCAATGAACAATTATCAAAAATATGAAGGAAAAAAGGAGTCATTCAGTCACTCTGTATAGATCTGAGACGTGTTTAACCTCACCACCACCAAGAATATCAGAGAAAAAACCATCAGGATTACCTTTATCTGGGACACACGGTACTGATGGGCAGCAGCTCTTTTTTGGAAACAGGATCTGGATTAATTTATTCTGGTGTTTACCGTTAAACTCAAAGAACAAGTGCTGGGAGCCCTGTTAATCTTTAACTGTGATGACACTGACAAATCTATAAACCTGAAAAATACTCCAGTGTCTCAACTCATCATGCACAATGTTTCAATCACCAGAGGAAATGTACCAGATTATCAGAAACTTCCCTACAATCACAGGGATGGACTTTTTTTATTACACCTAATGCCACTCTGAATGAGCCAATATGATATCTTTAGATGTTCTGTACCTTTTAAATTTATAAAAGTTCGGATACGTGAAGCAGGGATCATGAATTTTTAAGATAACTTATTTCCCTTTCATAAAACCTGCACTGTTTACATTGATCACCAAATGACAGAGCTCAGCTGACAGAAGTTAGGCATGTTGGTCCTCTTGAACGTCCACAGCATTTTTACTTTTGAGTGCTCCTTTAAAGCAAGATGTTACAAGTTGTAACCATTTTTAATATTTTTCTCCATGTCTACAGAAGTTTTTTTCACTCCTCAGTTGTGACTCATCTCTCGTGAATTATGCATACGAGTAAAATGTATGGAAATGTTTTTGTTCAGTGGAGATTAAGCTTTGACTATCTTTTCTTCACCTACTCTTCGAATGTAAAAATACTCTTTTGGTGATGAAAAATAAAGTACATTTCTTAATTTTCAATATTTTCTCCTAGTTTATGCTAATACCCACAAAGACTGGCAGGTTCTGTACCTAGAAATAGTTTTCACTAGAACAGGGAGAAAATTAATTTTTTGGTTGACTAGTGGGACCTTTTTTTTTAATTCCCTTTAAAATGAAATTTAAATAAGAGAAGATTATCATTCCAAAATGAAAAACATTTTTAAGAAGTTCTTAGGTGAGTTTCTTCTCCCCATCCCCACTCTTCGTTTTGGAGTAGGTGAAGACAAAAAGACATTAGGGGAAAAAAAAACCACTTTGAAACTGGTGTGATATCAGCCAGTGCCAATCAGCTGAAGAGGCATTTGTCTCTCTCAACTCTCTCTTGAGTTTTTTTGGTGCAGGCAGATTTAAGAGGTCAACACCAGGATTTGGGCACCTGTTTTCCCACCAGCTTCTTAATGAGAGCAGAGCATCCAAATCCTCTTTGGACAGCTCTCAAAACAGCAGCCCCAGCTTCTTCATTAAGCTTTTTGGGGGACAAAAATGTGGCTATTACAGTGCTTGAGGACCTTTCCAGGGTGGGGCAGCCATGGGACAAGCACTGGGGGACAGCAAAAGCCAGAGCTGGGGTTGTCCCTGAGCCCCCCGTGCTGATGATGCCCTCATCCACCTCCAGCCCCTCCTCACCCTCACAAGGATTTAGGAATAACCAGTGGGATTTAGGAATAACCAGTGGGATTTAGGAATACCCATGCTGGCAGCTCTTGGTAGGCAAAACAAACCCCCACACATCCCCTCAAAAACCTCCTCCCAGCCCTGCATCGCGTTCCTACCCCCTGGAAATGCATCCCACAGCCCTGGGCATTTGTTTGGGAATCCCTCTGCCCCCACATTCTCCTGCTGGGTCTCCAAACTTGACTTTGGTCTGGCCCAGAGCTGAGCTGGGTTTCCCCACCAGGATTGCTCTTTCCTCTTTCCTGCAAGCCTGTTCCCTGGCCTGTGACAACGTGGGGAAAGGGAAAAGGGCAGAAAAGAAAGGCCAACAGTAGGAATTGGAGAGGAAAGCAGACAGGTACCTGGCTCTCTCCACAACAAATGCATCTTTGCTGAGCTGAGGGACATCATTCCCAGAGATCAGCATGAATACATTCCTCATGTGCATTTGCCTAAACCAAATTATCAGCTGTTTGTTGGGTTGTTTTGGTTTTTTTTAAGCAGTCCCTTCTGCTATTCATAATCACCACAAAGATAATTCCTGGCGTTTTGTCCAGCTTTTCCAGCTTGTGGAGCAGAGCTGGCTGAGCTCCTCACAGAGGGAGCTGGATTAAATGCAGGTAAGGGTTATGAATGGCGAGCTGTAATTTACTGAGGGGGGAGACAGAGGGCACGGTGTGGTTTTCAAGGCATGAATTAGAGTTCTCTGGTGAAATGAGGGTGCTTTGAGCTGATTAAATTATAAGAAAAGTGCACCTGGGCCGCATAAAGGTCTGACGTCCTCTCCCTGGAGTTTGACTGATAATATAAGTGATGCACATCATGATTTCTGCATCATCTGAAAGCTTAATACGTGTAATTGTGGGCTGCTTTTCTTCTCTGAAATTGCAAACACAGCGAAATTGCAGGCTTGGTGCCACTGATGAGTCACTGTTGGCCTGCTGGACGTGTATTACAAGGGCCAAACACAAAGAGAACCATGACACCCCAGTTTACCATCATTATCTGCTTCCTTTTCAGTTGTTTCCACAGCTGAGCAGCTCAGACGGAGCCTGGGTCAAGCAGCAGGGGGAGGAGGAGTTGCAATGGCAGCTTTTCAGGGAGATGAGTTAGGTATGATCTCAGCCATCTGAAATACACAGCTATTTGCATGACAGCTGCAGGAAAAGGCCCTTACAAAGGTACAAGGTGCGTGGGCAACAGCAAAAAAAACAACACTAATGGATAAATGAGAAAAACTGAACGCTATAAGTAGCAGGGCATCATTTTCCTCTATATGGAAATATTTTGGTAAAATAGCAGCTAAAGATACCTCAATATCCACCAAAAAATGTCAGCAGTTCGGTGGTTGAGGCACTGCATCGCCAATGATTTCTTCTTTAATCTTGTTTTCAGCACAGCTCCAGAAGTCTGGAATGTAGATGTAGACACATTAATTTTTTCAGACACTCCGAATCTGAATTTAAAAACCCCAAATGTTCTAAATTGGAGGTCAACAGTGGTTATTAAACAGTTGAAAGAAAATAAATTACCAAAAGAATGTGTTCTTTCTTTAGAATTAAAATGGGGCAAGCTGAGGAGAAACATCCATATTTACTAGATCGAATAGAGTAATATTCATATTCTTGAACATTATAGTAAAGAAAATTTGGGCAACCAGTGTTACTGGCTTCACAAAAATATAAAAGGGAAAACAGGCAGAGATTTTGTTTCCAATTTTGCTGATGTAACAGTAAAACCTCTTTCTTCAAAAGCAGAAACTTTCTTCTCTAATGTATAAAACCTTCAAGGTGAGGAGTTTATTTTAACATAACTTCACCCTGATTAGAAAAGGAATCCAACGCATTCCAGCTGGTACCAGGGCTTACCATAATTTCTTTTCTGAATAAAACTGAAAGCCATAATTTTCTCTATGAGATGACGTGAAGATGAGGAAATCTGAGAACCTGTACAAGTTAGATTTAAGGTACAACCAGCAGCAGCTCTTTATATTCATATATTCATAATTTGTTTCTTCAGTGATTGTACAAAGGGAGAAGTCCAGTTTAGAGTAAGCAGATGAAAAATCCCATAGAAATCCCTGGACAAGTGCTCTGACTAGAAAAAAAAGAATTGTATTTTGCATTATTTTTCTTCAGACCACAGAACCAACTGAGAGACAACTTATTGGTTTTGGAGTCTGTCTCTTTTTTTTCTGAACTAGACAGATAAATCTATTAAATTAATGTTTATGAATAAGAGCTAGTTAAATTTTAACATTATTTCAGGCATAGGACACTTTCACGACCTGAAATAAGAACTTGAGGCCTGGCAATATATGGTTGTGCCATAAAAAAAGAAAAAAGGCTTACTGTCACTTGATAAATAAACATTTTCAGTCATCCCTAACAGTGACACCAATCTGGACAAAATCACTGCACTCCAGCTGGTGCTTTAGCAACTTTTTTTTATATTATGGGAAATAATCATTAAAAATAAGCCAAAGGAGCAAATGTACATGTAAAGTGTTGAAAGTAGGCTGGTGCTGGGAACAAATCATGAACTGGACACAAAGAACATCGAGCCATAAATGAACAAAGCAGAAGGACACAACTGCTTATTTATTAAACAATGCTCTTCCTTTCAGCCCACAGTATCTTAAAACAGCCTCATTGGGACCATTACCAGAGCAAATTACTGCTCCACATGAATAAATGTGGAGAAGTCTGGGTCTAAGCTTTTAAGTGGTTTGGGTTTTGGTGGGTTTTCTTTTTTTTTTTAACGTTTTAATGTGTTTTAAATTGTTTTTATTATTATGCACAGCTACATCATAGGGGCAATTCTCTACAGATGAGGCTGAGCTGAGCTCTCTGTCGAAAGGTCAAGGCTTGCAAGTGTTACTAATTAGGGACACAGGCACAGAGTGAGTTATGTTTCCTCAGATAAGGAAAAGGAAAGAGAACCTAGCTGTTGTTTAATATTACATGAAATCATTTGTGCTTCTCCATGGCCAGGGTTTAAAAATATCATGTAACAGCCATCCTGGTTCTGAAGCTGCTTTCTGCCCCTACCCCAGAGGTGCAGAATCACACCAAAAAAGGCAGGGATACACTAGGCTATCTCAAACTTCAGAAGAGAGCTTATCTATCACAAAAGTCTCCCAAGAAGAGGGGCTGATGTGGGATTTCTCCATCAGAATGCAGCTCAATGAATCAAATGTCAGCGTGGAGGAGGAGGAGGTGATGAGAATGCACCGGGAACAGAGAAAGCAGGAGGTGATACACAAAAGCTGAAAAGTCTATTTTGCGAGGTCAGACAGGTGACAGCCAAGACCACTGAATCAGAATGATCTTTTCAGGCTGCAATTCTCATCAGGGTGAGGGATGCTCTCTTGGTAGGGAAAAAATCTTACAACTATTAAATGGTACAGCTGGTACTCAAGTGTAACTGGAAATGAGAACAAAAGTTCACCACTGCTGGCACCAGGCTTTCCTTACAATACCAGAAATCCCTGTGAATATTTGGAAATCTGGAACTAATGGCCTCTGGATGGCCATACACAGCCTATTTAGGCAAAGAGTAATGCCTGCTCCTCAACAGGTTACATTTGCTATGGGCTCACACCTTCACTCTCAAGCAGATCAGCTACTAGCAAAGTGAAACAAAGCTTACTAAAAAGGCAATGTTAAAAAAAACCCCACAACTTATTAGAAAATGAAAGTTAATTGTTTCCTTCCAAATCACAAGTTAACCAGGCAGGTTGAGATTCACCTCTAAGACAAACAGCCACACCTGAGTTCCCATTATTGAGGTGATGAAGACTGTGATAATTTACAGAAGTGAACGCAGAGGTTGCACTCCTGACAGGTTTAGATTGCTTTGTCTAAATTAATAACAACTCTGAACAAAAGCCATCAAGTCCAGCTGTACAGTCTCACACTTAACTTTTCCATTAGTGTCACTGGCCTCCCAGGGGTCTCTTCTTGTACTTTGTGTGTTTATGGACGAGACACAAATGACCCTGTATGCATCAGCCGGTCTCAGCGAGCATCTCTGCCCCTCTCCTCCTCTGCTATCCATCAAAACTCTTCCCTGTGATTACACCACACGCCAGAAGCACAGTCATACCTCGAAATGCTAAATGAGAGGCCTAGCAGCTAATCTGGGGAAGCTCATTCGTGCAGGCTCGGTGTGGAGCAGGGGCACTGCAGCTGATGAGGCTGTTGCACCTGCGTGTGTGAGTGGCACAAGTGCCTCTTGCAGACGGATCCCTCCCGCTTCCCACTCGGCTTTTCCTTTCTCTTGCTCAGCAGGCAGGGAGTTTATGAGGAATAGGGGGTGTGCATGATGAAGGCACACACAGAACGTGTGAAATAATAAACCTCTCACCTCCACTCGAGGCACGGACAGGCGCAGCTCCTGTTGTGAGGCTCTGGATGCGGTGCCGAGCTCTGGCTCGAGGATTCTTGCTCATCCCAGGATGGGGTCACCAGGCTGCCTGGGGAGCACAGGTAAGGCTGGAATTAAAATCACCTCTGGGAAAACCTCCTTATTCTTATGGATGGAGTTATTTTGTCACTGCGACTCGAAAGATCAAGTAATCAACAAGAGATGCTGTCAAATGGGCGTTTCCCCACTGTATTAAAATGCTGATTTCTAGAGTTGCACTTGAGATCTTAAAGGAGTTTCAGGAAGGTCACTGGGGAAAAGTGCTTTCTGAATATATCCACTTGCTGTCTGTGAAAACTGGGTGGCTAGTTAGAACCTGAAAACCAGGACAAACTGAGCTTGGCTGCTCCCAACCACGACTCTGCTGGGGGACAAGGATTACCCTTCACAACGCTGCCTGCTGCTCTGGTCAGCACATTTACTGTCAACTGCATCGTGTGGCCTCATGGGTTTAGGATGTGGACAAACAAGCCCTAAAGAGCAAAAGAAACCCGTAGAAACTCATTTCCAGAGTGACCTACGGCAGGATTAAAGTGAGGTCTCCAAAGGTGAAAGTGGAGTGTATCTATCAACTGCTCTCCTCAGCTCATCTCCAATACAATTAATTGCCAAATCAGCTTTTGGACGCAAGATAATGAAACACTATTTATTGATTTGCATTTTCACTGAAAGAGAGGGAAAAAAAGCCAATCAAGCTGGTTTGGTGTGGAAATTTCAAAGCATTTTTCTCACATATAGATAATACATCGAGGTTTTATTGACAGTATAATAAAATCTTGCAGCCCATAAATATTGGGTTTTCTCCTTTCTACAAAAGGAAAGAAATTTCAGTGCAACAAAGCACGTGTTATAGATTCTGAAATGATCCTCCCTGCACACTTATTCCAGATTTCAGAGTGCCTGTTCATTTTCTATCATGGCACTTGCAAGGGGCTTAAACTGAACTGAAATAAAGACAATATCCATTTAAAATTAAATGCACCCCATGTTAACACAGTGTCAAAATACCTGTCTGCACTGAAGGAGGCCTTTCAGGCAGAAAAGGTCTCAGAGGAAAATCTTTGGTGAATGACCTAACTAAGGGATAAAATAACTCTAAAACAAATATTGGAAATATACCGAAATTCAGCATTATTAAAATTCTGCTTATTAAAATTTCTTTATAAAAAGAAAACTTCAGAAAAAAAGCAAAACAAAAGAATATTATAAAACCACTTAATGGTCTGTTCTCTACTATAAATATAACTGTTTGCCGATATAATTATGCAAATAGATCTAGGCTTTTATTGAAAATTCAGCAGCAGCAGGAGAATGCCAGAAAGAGGCAAACTCTCAGCACCAAACACACAAAACTTTTTGCCACGCTCCTCATTCTGTTAGGAAACATCAACAAATGCTGTAAAAGTTTCTGGAAAAACTTCCCTTTGTCCAAAGGAGTTTAAGAAAAAAAAAATTAAAGCACCATCAGAATATTCAAGGCAGTAACAAATATTAGGATAGGATTAGTCCAATGAAAACCTTTACACAGCCAAGACATCTCACTGTTTGTCTGGGCCTTAGCAATTAAAACTTTTTCTCTTTTTTTTTTTCTAAAATTTTCAATGCTTTCATCAGGCACGATTTTGCTTGATGCATTTTAGATTCATGGCTCACGCACTGATTCTGCAGAAGCTGTACAAATACCCTGAAGCCTAGAGACACCCTCAAGTCTCTGACTTCAATGCAAATTAAGCCTGTTTTTGAACGGGTACTGCATAAAATAGGTTATCATTGCGAATATTTGGAATTCGAAACTCACTTCCCATTTTTGTCCCACAGAATTAGCATAACATTTATTGCTCCAGTGAATATTCCCTTTATATTCCTTAGAATATTCATGGAAATTAAATGGAAGAGAGGTACAATCGGCTTCATTGAAAATTCAAATGAACCTTTTCTATTTCTGGCAACACTCCTCACACATCATTAAAAACCAAAACAGTTATTCCGTGCGAAACGCAAATATAAATAAACAAACACAAAAATGCCCTGGGACTCCCTCTCCCTGCCATTGAAACTGTCCCCTCCTGCCACCCCTCCTCCCCCTCCTCCAGGAGGAAGATTCCCTGGTGACACAGGAGCCACATCATTTTGGGACTTGCTGCTCCCAGGAGATTTGGTTGATGTGGGCCTGCAGCTTCCAGGAGAAGGAAAAAGGGTTGAGGATATAAAATGATTGTATAAAACAAGCTGATACCAGAAAGAACCACAACCTACTCCTCCCCTTATCCATTTCCTCCTCCCCCATCAGCTGCATGTCATGTACAATGGGCAGGTGCCTAAAAATGGCAAGAAGACATTTAAAAAATCGATTTTATGATGGGGTGATATTCTCCAAAAGGAAAGCTGCAAAATAAATGGCTGTATAAAGCCACTCAACAGCTCTGTAATTTAATTTTTTTCCAACTCCTGCTCCTTAAAAACTGCTACTGTTTTCAGACACCAGTTTTCACAGTAACATCGAAACTATCTTTTCACATCAGGACTTGAAATCCCTGCCACTATAAATAGACTGAACCAAATAATGAGGTCCAGGGAAGCGGCGCATCCAGGTTCTACGTATAAGGGAGGGGAAAAATTACGCAGCACCTTATCCTGGGCAAAACCAGGTGAGAAACAGGTGGCAACAAGGTCAGCAGTTCAGCCTGTTAGGTTGTAGTGGGTTTAGTTCGTCAATTCAAGTTTCCTGGCCAACGCACTAATTAATGTCTCGGTTTTGGTTCTAGTTGAACACTAGTGTACTCACTAAAATTATCTATTTAATTTTTGTTGTGAGATATGGATTAGAAGGAAGCAAAGTAGGCCTAAAATTTTAAAAAAAGCATAAAGTTAACTTTATTAACAGAACTAAAAGGAAAAATAATAAGAATCAGAATAAACCTTCAAAATACTTTTCCTCCCCCCACTTTTCATCTTTCCTTTTTCACTGACAACGTAAAGAGATTAAACTTAGACTTTTCAGTCAGTGAATCACTTTTAAAATAGTCTTTTTCTGGTTCACTCAGAGAAAGAAAAGTTTCTTTTGCCATGCCATGGAGACTTCTCCACAAGAAGTAGTTTTCTTGTAGATTTAATATCACAGCAAAGCAGCGCCCGGGTGGAAATTTGCTTGTACCGTGAAAGTCTTTTTCACATTTGGTAGTTTTCTCACAACTACCTCTGTGGGCTACTGATCCATGGGGTACACTTTTAAGGATGAGTTGTTCAGGAGCAAAGGTTCTCTTCATTATCTCTGAGATCATCTTCATTTCTGAGGACAGAGGTCTCCCCCCCCCTTTTTTTTCTAAGGGCAGGGGTCTTCTTCACCTTATCTCTCTCTCTGTTCAAGCTTCTCATTGGATCACAGTCACTTCAACATCTGCTGGCTTTAGCACAAGTGCCTTTGCTCGTGTCTGCAGTTTGAACGCTTCATCCCCCCATGTCTTTCATGAGTTACAGGGATAACAGTCCGATTGTTCATGTCTTCATCATGGCTTACAAAAGAATTTCAGTCCCGAGACATAGGACATCTTCTCATTCTCCCCCTTCTGGACTTCAGCTCTGCCCTCCTCACTGACCTTGGAGTCTCCATGTTGTTCTCCTCAAGTGTCTTCACCCTTCTCCCCGCTCTTATTCGCTGGAGGATTAGTATCTGTAGGTTTTATCTGAGCACGGAAAGAGTTAACATCTCTCTGGGCTCCGGCAGATGGTCAGGTGATCCGGTGCCGGGCGGCGGCGGGACAATCGAAGTGCAGGATTTCAGGCCGCGCTGGGGGGGCTGTGCCAAGATCTCAGGAGTCGGGCCAGAATGGTGGCGGCCACTCTGGCTGCATGGGTGCTCCTCCGGCCCCTGCCGCGTTCAACTCCAGCCGCAGGGCTGCTTTCCGCACAGGCTGCAGACTTGCCCCCGATCTCAGCCGCATGATCTCCTGCGGCGCCGGTAGGACGGCTCAGCGGCTTGTGGCCCGAGTGGGGCCCATCTCGGCTCCGCCCGAAGCCGAGCGGAGCCGGCCCGGCCTCGCCGGGGTCCTGTGGAGCTGGCGGGCTCAATAGCAATAAGATTTTAAAAGTCCACGCCGCACTGGGGGCCGGGCCGGGCCGGGCCGGGCCATCCCAGCTGAGCCGAGCTGCCCTGGCCGAGCCGGGCCCGGCCCTGCCGGACCGCGCGGGCTCCTCAGTTACCTGCTTGAAAGCCGGAACTAAAAGAGAGCTTCTGGTGCCTTGCTTTGTTTTAAATATGGGATCTGGAGGCGTGTCCAACCCCCACCATTGGTTCATGCTCAACCTAGGACATAGGTACCCAACCTGAGAATCAGCTCCCACCCTGCCCAGGGTGAGAGGGGGACACGGCCTGGGGACACCCGTGAGTGGCACGGTGCAGAGCAGGGAGCGGATTTCCCAAACCAGCAGGACATTCTCCACGGACAAATCAGCTCCCTCTGCCTGCAGGCCCACCTTCCCAACCTCTGTGCACACAAATCACCTTTAATTACCTCTCCCTGAATATTTATTTTGGCTTGAAGTGTGAAATATTGGGAGGGCAGCTCGCACGACAACGCGGTTTTTGCAAAGCAGCTCGGTGGAGGTCGCTCTGTCCAACCCCAGCTTGGCACCAGTGGCCACGAAAGGCTGCCAGTGACCCATCTGAAATGTCAATACATCAGCTCAGACGTTCTCACTCGGAGCTGCTTGAAGCATCCAAAGGCAGCAAAATCAAAGGGAATGCTCTCCCTTTTTCAGGGGAAAAAAAAAAAAAAAAGGAAAGGAGTGAAAATAGAAAGGCAATTAAGTTTCCCCCTAGAAGCAGCCCCTTCACAATAAAAGGGGTGATACTTCAAAAGGCAGTGAAGAAGGAGGCTGTGTGTGTTTCAGACAAGTTAAGTGAGGAATCCAGGACACAGTGATAGGCCTGTCATGCAGGAAATCCAGCATTTGAACTAAGAGTTAGAAATCAGAAATGAGTTAGAAGCCAAATTAATTCTCTATGCACAGTGCCCACCCAAGAGAAGAGCACCCAGAAATCACATTGCTGGCAAAGGCTCTCTCGTGCTCCTCTCCTGAGTGATTATCTACAGAGCTTCAGCTTTGGGTCTCACCAAAATATTAATTGTGAGAAAAAAGGACAGCCCAGCCAGGACTCGCAGCTGATGCTGGTCTAGAAACCAGATTAAAAGCAGATAAAATTCAGTGCCTGGGGACAAAGATTTCTTCAGGCATCTCTCCTGGCCCCAGGCAGAGTGCAAAGATCTCATCTTGCATTTCCACCCTTCCATGGTGGTACCATCACTAACAGCACCCACGGGCTGGCGTGGGAGGAGCTCCATAATTCTGAGATATTCCCTCTTCTCTCCCATGAGAGCCCCTCTTTTCCAGGCCTCTTTCATCTTCTTTTCCCTAAAAAGCCACTCAGGAGCACAGCTGGGATGCAGGGGCCGAGTCTCTTTGGGCTTTCCACCCTCTGTCTCTTTGAAAGCACCCAGGGCTGTTGTGGTGTCAAACCTGCAGAGACGAGGACAGGAAATCTGCTCCCTTCAACCAGGCCAGCCAGCCTCACTTAAAAGAGAAAGCCCTGGGAAATAGAAAATTCTGCACAGAATAAATATCCAGAGAATCAAACCAAAGTTCCCTTTGGATTTTTTTTTTTTTCCCACTGGTTTCTACGTGCTTGCCCAAAGCCTGATACCACTGAAATTCATCTGGTATTTGGGAAGGATGCAAAAATGAGCATAAAGGAACCAAATACCATGCAAAAGTCTCTATTTCTGGTCAGACTGCTCTATGAGTTTATATTGCCTGTCATTTTTATCTGTGTAGGAAATTATCTGTAGCTTTAATGTGAGATTAATGGAGTTGAGCACTTCTGGATCACTGGCACTGGCTACCATGCTGCATAGATATTTTTGTACTGAAATTATATTAAATCAACAATAAGGCCTCTACTTGGCATAAATTTCACAAGCGCTTCTGGGAAAAAAAAAAAGGAAACACTTAATAGAATTAAATAAAAGTTCAACAATTTAAAAAAATATAATATTTGAGGAGTGGAGGAGGAAATAAATTATTTATATTGAATATATGGATCCATATGGTGAGCATGTATTCTTTGATGTTATTGAATGCTTATAACCTAGGAATAACATGATTTCTTTTAAACTTCATCCAACAATCTTATGCACAAAAGTACTTTTGTTCCTGCTTGTTCTGTTTGTCATTTTTACCCATCACGAGCATATCTATTATCCCACATTATTAAAAGTTTCTAATAGTTTTTTATTTTTCTTTTGAGTAGAGAGACTACCAGAAAATATAATAAACTTTTAAAAGGCGAACTTTTCACTTATTACTGACCATTTCTGTAAAATTTAATCATATTTCAATCACTCAAAAGAAAAAAAAAAACCTTTTCATCAAATTCAACCTTCTCTTAAAATAATACTTCCAAATATGACTCAACACCTTCAACTTTTTTGTTCCATTTTCATAAGGTTTGAGGTAAAAATTCCCGGAGATAAATGGTATCTCGAGGGAAGAAGACAATGACCACAGAGCACACCGTGATTGAAAGGCAGATGAATATCTAAAGGCTTTTATCACAGCTTTATTTGCTGCTTTCATCCTCAGGCTTCTCTTCCAAAGTCCCCTCGTTGCAAAAAGCGACAAAATTAAAAGGATGGCTCATTCTAAGTGACTTTCCTTTGAAGTGCTCTGTACAGGCTGGAGACCCATCCTGAAACTGTCCCTACCCCAGCAAATGCAGGAATGAACGTAAACTGCTGGAATGGGAATACTGCAAGAATTTCAATGCACTGCAACACCACCACTGCACTGACACCAGTAGGAAACCTGATGAACTGCCAGCAGATTTGAAAATTGATGGTCTTATTAAAGCTCCTGATGCTGGTGGGATCAGCCAATGTGGTTCAACTCAAAGGATATGTTAAAGATTTTCTTTCTAAGCTGCAAATTCACACAGTTTTCAGGCTTTTTTCCAAAGACTTATTGATGTCTTCTGGGTTTTTGGGTTTTTTTTAACATCTAGTTTTCTTTCTTTTTCTTTTTTTCTGCTACCAAACGCAATAATGATATCAAGATACATTTTAGTTTTCCTTTTTCTGAATTTTCTCTGGGTTTTTTTTCCTGAAATAATCTTTCCTGCTATTTTATAGAAAGCAACTCGTACAACCCATCATTTCTCACAATACAGGACTGAGATTCCAATTTCACAAAAGCGTCATTCAAAACGTGGCTCTTTTTCCCCAAAAAAACTCCAGCAGTCATTTTTGTACTTCATCAGTTCCTTAGGCCCCAGCTGGGCTGGAGTTAAGATCTGTGCAAACACACAAATGCAGGGGGTTCACCTTTGAAGTGGTCACTCAGCATCACCCAGTGAAGGACTATCAAAAAGGAAAAGTGCTTTTGAACATTTCCTCGTTTCCATGTGGTGCAGAAGCACACCAGCTTTTGCTTAATATTAAGACACCCTTCAAAGCTACAAAAGTTAAAACATTTCTTAATGCTGTATACACTGAGACAATTGGACAATACTTCAAAGCTCTCGGGTTTAAATCTTTCGGTATCAGTACCATTCAAGTAAAAAGTATTTATACAACATTGTCAAACAAAAGTTATTTTGCAGCTAATCTGACATAGTTTTGGAACAGAAGATAACAAAAATCTATTGCATCCTGTTTATTTTCTGAAAAGGATGAAACGTGATCAGATGGGGCGTTTTAGCTCCAAAAAACCTTAAAAACATTGACATTGTTTACACGATTTCAATATCGAGTATTTACCAGCTCTAAACCAGGAAAGGTGCAGAATAAAATTCAGCAAGCTTTCCAAAAGAGTGCAGGAAAGGATCAGATAAAGCCAGCTGAATATTTATCAGGCTCTGAGACTCGTGAGCCTGATGGGGCGTGTGAACCAGAAACACTAAGATGTGTTCCTCTATAAATCCATATGATTGAGAAACACTCCAAAAAATTAAGATCCTGTTCTGCCCAGCAGCCTCTTACTGATAGGAAAGAAACTTATTGCTGCCTGTTGCTTGGCTGGGAGCTGGAAATCCTTTTATTAATTCATTCAGCTACTAACGAGAAGTTTATGCGAGCATTTTCCACGAGTTTGGGAAATGTTTAATCAGCAGCTTTTTTACATTCATTTCCTTCTAATTCAGCTGCTTTAGAGCGAGAGGTAGATGCACCCGTGCCCATAAATGTTCAGTCTTCCCTTTCCTGCATCACCTCCCACTCTTGTAACAGCCAAAGACTGATGGAATAGTCCACACATCAGCCTGAAAAAATGGCATAAAACCCACCACAATCTACCTGTCCCTGCTGCTGGCTTATTCATTTTTTTTTAATTCAACGGGGTTTTTTAATCCATGTTTTGGAAACCCAATAATTCATCTTTTTGGGGCATATCGTTAGTTTTATGAAGTAAAATAATTCGCTTCACTCTATGTGATGTACTAGATATTTAAATAAGCCACTAATTAACGAACCAGAGAAATTGGCAGGATATTGGGTGAGTACACATGAAACTCAAAAATCTGTGTTTTCAATTCGATCAACAACAAAAGTGTTGCCCTCCAAAACAGCTTTTTAAGCTTTCCTTCAACAACCACTTCCCCATGAAAAGCAGAGATTTACCTTGAATCTGCTGTGTTTGTCAAGCTGTTCGACACTGGAAATAGACCTAGAAAAAGAAGATTTTAACAGTATTTTTTAGAGGTGGATATATACCCTGGGACAGAAGCACCCAGGATCTGGGAGTTTGGACAGTTTAATAACCCACTGACCATCTCCAGCTGAGGAGGACAAGAACCTCTCAGGGCTGGGACGGAGCCCTTGGGTTGGATATGGGGCCATGCAGATCCCCAGGTTCCCAAACTCCCCCTCCCAGTGGCCAGCATCAATCCAGGTGTCAGTAAGAGATAATATTTATTTTGTTTGTGGTCAAAAGAGAACTGTCAGGCACTGTGGACTACCAGGCACAGACACGGCTCAGTGTTGCCCACCTTAGGTGAAATGGGAAATCAAATTCCCCGTTTAACTTAAAGATGTGCATAAATCGAAGGCTCTCTGTTACTCTGAATAACCCATGGCTTTGCAGAATTAAATTCAGAACTGAAATCCTGCCTCATCCTCAGCATGATTTTTCCTGAGTTTCTATTTCACAGCTACCCACAACAAAGATAGTTTTAATTCACATTCTCGAAATCAAAAAACCAATGTCATAAAACTTTGTTGCATATATTTGATCCAGTCTTGTTTGACTGCAAGGAAATACAATGAAAAACAACAAAAATGTTATCATGACAGTTAAACACTTTGGTTCAGCCCCACATCCAAACACATTCTATGTAATTTTACTTGGGTACTTGGAAAATACGACTTTCTTCAGAGCCACACGACTTCCACTGGAGAGCAGATATATTCCACAGTTGTCTAAACACTAATTCCTATTTAAATCAGTAATTTACTCTTTCTCATTTAAATTTCATAAATCAAATACAATATTAATAAACAAAGATATAGTTTTTCTGAGCAGAGACTATGGAAGCAGCAAAGTAGCTTCTATTTCTTAGTTCCGTTTTTTGTTTCCCAAGTGAGTTAAGCACATCCTAAGTGTCACTGAAAATGACTTTTGAAACCCATGCAAGAATGTCAGCAACTCTACGGCTTGTATATAATTTTCTACATCCTGAAAACAGTAATTTACGTGGAAGTCGGACTGAAATGTCATGACACGGCAGAATTACAATTGCTTGGATGTTTAAACTGTGCTTTTCCTGTTTTTGAACGTATTTTGGTTCTTTCAAAGATGAGATTATAGCCTAAATTCCTGAGGTTTATGAAGATTACTTTTAGTAGAATTGCTAAAATTCTTGTAGTCTTTAGCAGCAAAACTTTAACAATTACGTTATCAATAGAAACAAAACAAACATTAAGCTCAATTCCAGCTTCATTCTGGAGCAAAGGCAAACAGATTTGAGTTTCACTTAGATCCTGCAAGTTGGAATCAATTGAATCAGAGAATCATCAAGATTGGAAGAGACCTTTAAGATCATCCAGTCCAATTGTCCACCCAGCACTGCCACTGTAGCCCCATAACACCTGAAGAGTGAAAAAATTTTGTCTAATATGCAATCTGAGTTTCTCCTGTCTCATCTTAAGGCCATTTCCTTGCACACTCTCACTGCAGGCATGGCAGAAGAGAAGGAAATCTCCTTTAATATAGTCAGTAAATAATTTTTAAAAACCTCAGCTCAGCACAAGCTGCATTCAAAAAGGGCAGAAATAATCAAAATAGCAAGAAGAGTAGCAAACTTTTCCAGATGTTACCTTGGCTAATGAAGTGAGAGGTGAAATTAACTGTCTGAAATACATTTTGCCATAAAATTGTGTCCTGGAACAATCTCCTGCCAAACGAGAAGATAACAACAGAGGCCCTGAAGGGTTTGTTACTGTGACTGATTTTGTTTAACGGGTTCATACAAATTGTTTGGAAAAATGAAAGTGGCCGTAGGTTGTCAAAAACTGCAGATTTATTAAAAAGAGCAGTAATAGATGGAACCCTAGCAGGGGTAGGAAATAAACACGAGGTAGGACAATAGGGATTGAGAGATCATGTGCAGTGCCAGGAGATATGATATAATGCCTTTAGGGAGGCCCAGCAGAGGATTGAAAATAGCTCAAGTTTGACAAGTCGCAGAGAAGATGAATCACGGCTAACGACAAAAAGAAACAGCACGCGGACGGGATCACACGATTTGTGTCACGCAGCAGTAAGGAAGTCAAAAGGTCAGTGAAGAATTGGGAAGTGAATCAGGCGGTTATGCCGTGGATTCTCATCAAATAAACAGTTTTCAACTTTTAGGAGAGCATTTACAGACTTTATGTGCTTCTAAAAGGGAGCAGTGATTTTTTTCTTGGGAAAATTCATCTTCAGTCTATCCTCTTTTTTGCTATCAAGGCTGCAAAATACAGTTGGAGAAAACAACAGTTGGAATAAACACTTAAAACAAGAAATTGGTCGGTGATTACTGTGATGCACACACCAGGGGCAAGGGAATTGCAGTGAAATTCCTCCTCTCTCTTCTGGCAGATTATCTGTTTAAGAGACTGCTTTACAAAATGTTCGCTCTGTTGTAGTCGGTTTCTTTGGGAATGTTTTTTTTATGGCAGGGAAAATGGGGGAAGGAAGAGGGGAAAGCAATGCACACAAATCTCTGCAAAGGGAAATGTCTCATTGCCACAGGAGGCAGAGCAACAAGCAAACAAGCTCTGAGAATTTCACAGTCAGAAGACAAAAATTCTCCATACAGTGAGATTCAAGGACTCTCATATTTTGAAACCCATGCACAAAAATACATACTTACACCCTCTTGAAATCCCAATTTTTTCAGAATTCTTCTTTCCATTTTCTGCAGTACTTGCCCTCAGGGTTTATTCCTGTAATCCATTATAATAATTCTCAATAACTACATGTTGTAAAGTCATGCTCATGCAACAGGTCGAGCTATTTGTACTTACTATACCAGTTAGAAATATCTTCTATGGTGAAATCATACTAAAAAAAATACGAAAAAACCGATTTTTCACTTGTCAAATAATGGTTCAAAGTAAATATATTTCCCTCAGAATAGTAAGATTTTCTCCTTTTTTTCCTTAAAAAGATATGCACTGACTGTGTGAATTGCAGAGTTTTTAAGTAAAGCAACTTCTCTGTCTGAAGGCATAAACGTTAAATATTAGCTTTTATTCAAAGAGTTATAAATTGTATTTATGTCACTTAGATGTTAAAATACATTAATATTTTATTTTGTTTCAAACTGCTGGGATTTATTGACATTTTGAGTGTTCTCAGAAAATGAAATTACAGTTCCAGGCTTAGTGTCAGCAGGGCAGGCTACTTCAAAATCACAGAACCAACCTGTTAATGATGGAAAGAGTTTTTCCTTTGATGTATCTGTAGACTCAATTCATGCAAGTCACACTTGAACCTGCCTGTGAAAGTGACTGATCAGAAAAAAAAGATTTGCCAATAAAACCAAATTCAGAGAAAAAACTAGACACATTTTTTCTTATTTCTGGTTTTACTGTGAAAGTGACCAGTCTGTGGTATTAGCAATTTTTTTCTGGGCAAAATTGAGACTAAAAAATAGTTTCAATTAGAAAAAAAAACACCAAAACTTCAATTCTCCATCCCTACAGGTAGAGTGATAACCACACAACACCTGCACATATTAAGGTCATTTGCCACCTTTCCCACAACTTCCAAGGATATTCCTGTGGTATAGAATATTTCTTTTTATTTTAATGATAAGTAACCATTTAAATCTTTCCCATAATTAAAAATATTCTCATGACACTCCTAAGGATTGCAGTATCGTTAAATATGCCAAGGAAAAAAAGTCAATTAATTTCAAAATAAGGCACTAGAGAGTAAAAGCAGAAGTTTTCTGCTGTGAGCTCTGCATTCCAGTAGAGAACCTTGATTCATTGACTGAGCATTTTTCTAACAGAAACAAACATTAACTGGAGAATATACAGGAACAGAGCAGTAATTTCAAGTGCAGTTACTATTTCTGGAGAGCTACAGCTACAAACACTGAAATTAGGATTATAATTCAACTTCAAGTAAGGAAAAGCCAGCCAGGGAGGTGGCCCTGCACACACTCTTTGCAAGGGTCCATTCAGAGCTCCAAGTTCTTTGGTGATACCAAAATCATCAATAACCCTCTGATATCTATGAGTTTTCTCTTGAACAGGGCTCAGGCAGATATTCCTCTAAAAGCTCCATCAGTAAATAACTTCTTTAATTCCTCTGTTCTTGAAGCTTGGATCCTTACCCAGAACGAATGGACTTGTTACAAACCAGCCAAAAGCCATCACAATATTTCTTTAATGAATGCAAGCCTTATTGACTGGGGGAAAACAAAACACAAAATGAATCCATTTGCCCCTGTTCTGACTGTGCATTTCAGTGCTAATGCTGCACAGGATAAGCCTAAACAGTACTTGGGGATAATTTGTTCTTTTAATTTATGGGTTTTTTTTGGAAAAATCCATGAGTCAAGTTTTATCTTTGTTTCAGTTCACAGCACAGCAGACCTGAGTAACTCAATAATTTTTTATGTATTTATTTGTTTGCTTTCCAAATCTGCCACAGGGTACACCCTGGCTTCCCTTCACAGAAGTCTCCACCAGAATATTTTCATCTATGCCCAGTATCCCTGTCTAGATGAGACCCTATGATCCAAAGTTAGGAAAATCAGCAAGGAAACAGTGGGAAGAAGTTGGTCTTTCAAACTTTTGCTTCAGCTACACCTCAGCTCTAAATGTAAAGCTGTCTCCTTGAGTCCCACCTGACTGCAAATTCTCATTAACACTTGGCAATTCGAACAACTGCAGTGGTAAATTAACAAGATTTGGCATTAACAAGAGACCAAGGAATAAATAAAGGAAATTGAAAAGTTTTTTCATCCCTGCTTCTTTCAGGGTTTTTTTCACCCTTTAATGCCACCTTCTATTGCACACATTCAATTGTCCCCCAGCTTTGCCCAGGATGCTTACAGCTATAAAATGCCTGAAACTGAACACACACATCTGCTCATAAAACAACTGCCAAGAGAAGTTTCTGTACTGATGCAGAGCCACTTATTGTCCTGAAAACTTGAATTTTAGTCCTTTTTGAGGGCTATAATTACGGACCAGATAATGGCACTATGTTTCAGTAATTCGTCCCAACTTTCTAGAAAATTGTGTTTACGAATTTATTGAAAGTTCTGGGAAGGAGGGAAAGGCAACAGTTATGATTATTAAATTTTACTTTGTATCAAGAGATTTAGGCTGCACAATCCTGTCACTCGTATAAACACAGAGGAGGATGCAACACATGAAGTTAAAGACCAATCCTGTGAGAATCACTGGAATGACTTTGAAGAGAGCAAAACTGGCACCAGATGAAAAATGAGCCTAAACTTTAACACTGCATCTAGGGTATATTAAATATTGGTCCCATTTCACTGTCAGCATACAAGCTGTCAACAGAATTACCACTTAAGGTGCAAGGAATCAGGTGCCCTTTAGTCCCAGGGGATGCAAAGGAGAATTATTGAAATCTGATGACAACAAGCAGATGAAGTGAGATGCTCTCAGTTCAACACTGGCTGTGACACGCATCTGTACAAGAAATTGATGATGGGTGAAATCAGATGAGCCTCAGTCCATACCAATACCAAATCCACTTTTTGCCTTTCTTTTTCATTGTTTACTAGAGAAAAAAATGGTTTCTTAGGCTAACGTATCTTTATTATCTACTTTCTAACTCTTCCAAGAAGTTGTTTTCCTCAGCTGTTGGACAAACCCTGCTCATGCAAAGAATAAGATATTTACTTTATAAAACTTTTTTTTTTTTAATCTACTGAATGGATATTTTAAAATAGCTGCTGCCTGCCTTTCCCATTAGAGCTGGCCAAATTCCGTGCAACTGATTGCTTTATTGTGGAGTCCAACTTTTGGCTCCTTGGTGCCAAAAGGCATAATAGATAAACAGCTGGAGCGTTCTCTTCACTTGGAGATTACATTTGCCAAGAATGCTTTTGACTGTGAAAGCAAACACACACACAGACACGCACAGACAGGCACACCAGGGAGAGGCTGAGAAAATCGTCTCTGGGAAGCTGTAAACATTGCTCATTCCTTCTTTCGGGGTGTTCTGTTATGATTAGGACTGGGCTGTGGAAGCAACTCGCAGTGCAGGAGAAAAGCCATGCACAAAGGTGGAAAATTCCCTAAGATCATAAAGAGCAACCACAACACAGACAGGAGTGGAAGGCAGCAACATCCATGCTCTGATTTCCACACCATTCAGTCATTCATTCTCTCCCTGTTCCTGGGAAATTTGGATTGTACGTTTAACTCCTCGTGGATTCTGCCTCTGGTTCAGTGCACATTTACTGTTGTGTGTATCCCCACACGTGTGGGCTATGAATAAGGACTTATTTTAGAAAATATCCATATGCTACAAGCTGAAATCCTTAAGAAAGGAGAAGCAATGACACAAAGAGGAAAGGGAGTTAACGCAATCAGTGTGATGCAGGATTATTCTAGCACTTCAAACAAGCCAAGCACAGCGGCAGAAATCAAGACCAAGGAAAGGATGGGAAGATGTGGCTGCTTGGATTCAGGATCCTGGGAGCAAGGTCTGGAGACCATTTCTGTGTAGTCAGGAATTAGGGTTATATCAAAGATGACATACAAGCAGCTTGCCTCACTCACTGAGAGGTGATCTCCAGCAGGAAAGGGTGGGGGTAGATGGAGCCAAGGTGAAGGTGCCACCCTAAAACCTGCGCTGAGGAAACTTGCACGGGTGGCAGGCAGGAAAATTCCAGGGAAGGATGAAGAGGATATGAGGGGAACCTCAAGGGCAGGAGCTACAGACAGCACAGAGAGGTCAGGAAAAAACTGACAGAACGAGAGGACAGAGTCTTTGGCTGCACCAAGGGAAATTTAGGCTGGATGTCAGGAAAAAGTTTTTTACTGGAAGAGTGATAAAGTACTGGAATTGTCTGCTTGGGGAGGTGGTGGACTCACCATCCCTGGATGTGTTTAAAAAAAGACTGGATGTGGCACTCAGTGCCATGGTTTAGTTGAGGGGATGCCAGGGCATGGGTTTGACTCGATGATCTTAAAGGTCTCTCCCAGCCCAGTGATTCTGTGTGATTCTGTGTGTGACGTTAAGGAACTCAGAGGTCAGGAAGGAAACAGACAGTTTTAAGAGATGGAAACGTCCAGATCAAGTTTAAAATTACTGTTGTTGGATGGGGCTCTGAGCAACCCAAGCTGGTTGAAAGATGCTCACCTCAAGGTGGGGCTACACCCTAAAAACTCCCTTCCAACCCTATCCTGGGATTCCATGGCAGAATTTGACAGAGTGAAAAAAAGCAGAAACTTGGTTAGAAGAGGTTTGTTGGGATGTGCACAAGGATGAGGAAGGCAAGCTCTGGGCTAAGCTTACTGGGAGGTTTAAGGACAGGCATTAAGACCATCTGCCCCAAAGAAGTTACGCTTTCCACAGCTGAAGTTCTTGCCCAGCCTGGGACCTTGCAGAGATGCAGCCTTTGTTAATACACGGATCAAACTCACAGACGAGCTCCGAGTGTGAAATATCCCATCCAGCCTGCAGCACTCACCAGCCCCGAGACAGAAATAATAACCTGGTGAAATGGGATATGGCACACACCATCTGGCAGCTGTGCAAACAAGAAGAAGAACCCTATGAAGAACGTTATTACACGTTTGGGGACCTGCTGATTACATTGCATGTCTAAGGTTAGACGTTTTGGTGTGTAAAACTTGAGAACACAGTCTAAATCGTGGATAATTTAATAGGTTGCACATGGACTTCACCCCCAGTTTATTAATTCTTTTTTTACTCAACAATACATCCCTTTTTAAAAGACTTTCTTGCTTTTATGGTGAGCTGCTTAAGCTGTAGCTTCAAACACATGAAACTGAAATAAAGAATTACTTTTTTGTGACAGTAGGAATATGTAAAATGGTTGGGTCCTATCAAGGTGTTCAGCATTGCCATAGAGCTGAGAGATCATATTTCAAATTAATCTATCACCTGCACAGATGGCAAATCCTCTTCCCTTGGAAAGAACAAGGGGGTTTCTATTCATACCTTTTTGCCTTTCCTCCCCTCCCCACTCCCCCACTTATGGATGAGAACAACAGAAAGTGATTAAGGAGAGTGTGTTAATAAAAAAGCTCTTTAAATCAACAAGCTTATGGATTTTGAAGGACTGCCAGGAGAGTCATTAACAGAAAAATATTCAAAAGGCACTTAAACGTGTTCTCTGACTTCAATAGATTTGTTTCTGTCACCTCACAAGAAAACAGAACAACAGAGAGCTCAGCCTCGTCCCCTGGCTGGTTCTGTGTGCTCAGCAGCACATTTCAATTACCCACTCAAGCCTGCCTTGGCTGCCAGAATTCCCTCTCTTGCTCCCTCTCCATCCAAGAAACCCTCATCTTTCCTTCACCTATATCACATGGACTATTCCTGCTGTTTGAAGCTCTGACTTCTCACTTCTTTAAGCCATCTCTATTTGCCAGGGCAGTGTTATTTCATCATACATGACTTGTACATGGTCCCCTATGCATTCCTGCATTCTTTTTTCAATCTCCTCTCGCTGCCTCGTGCCAAGTTCCTCATCTCTCTGAAATGCAGTGATGTGTACATCACTCTGGGGCTGCAGCACATGGTGCTTGGGAGAAGGGAGATCAAGTTCACAAATAAAATGGACCAATCTAAAATTGCAGATGATTAAGTTCCCCAGTTATGGAGAAGTCGTTTGAATCAGATGCCACAGCAGCTTGAAAACAGACCTCAAGCATCTTGAATCCATGGTCCTACAAGTAACTGGCCTTTGCATCAACAAGAAAAGAATTTTTCCTCTCAGTTGCCCTATAAATGCAGGAACATTATCAGCTAATATTGATTCTCCTGCTCTTCCACGCTGTCTCAGGATTTAAAGGCATTGCTGCAGAATGTGGAGCTGCAGAAAATTTGTTTTCTATGGAGTTGTGTCTCCTCAGGTCTCCTGTCACCCTCACCATAACACCTTTACACCTTTTATACATCTCCTAGCCTAACCCTACAGTTTTCTGCCTCATCTCATCCTTTCTTGATTGTCACAATCCCTGCTCCTTCCTTCCTGGCTTTTCCTCTTCAATACTCAGCTTTTCTTCCACTACTCCATAACATTTTGGGCTTGTTTTCTCCCTTGGAACAGAGCATGTTGTGACCAGTCCAGCTCTGCGCATCCTGATGGCCACTGCCTAGCATCAGCATTAGCTTAGCCTCTCTTCTGATCCCAGATGCTGACTTCCACAAAATTCTGTCAAATTTGGCGTGTGGAGTGACTGCTTAAGCCTCATTTCCTTAGGAAACCAGCTAAAACATTTCACTTCCTTTCTCCAAACTGGATTAAATAACGGCAAGCTGGATGGGGCGGCAGCAGGACAAACATGACCTGGTCAGGAACGGCGCCAGGGCTCACAGGTGCTTCTCTCCAAGCCTAAGGAAAACAGCTCACGGTCTTGACTCATCTTTCAGCCCTCAAATTCTCCTAATTGCTCAGTGAATTATTCACCCCAGCTCGCTGTTCCCTCCCTCACTCCTCTCACACCTACCTTGCGCTGGATTTGCGTTCAACACCTTCCCCTGAAGCACCAACAACAAAAAATTCAAAAAGTTTGCTCTCATTTCCACAGCATCAAGGACAGACCCTTCTGAGGGCTGGCTACAACACCCAGAAGACAAAACAGAGAAAGGCTTTGAAGTCCTGAATGATGAATGAACACGTTGTAATAATCAGGGTGCAATTGCAATTAATGAAATATCCCGCAGGGGAAGGACGGACCTGTTCTAATGCTGGAGAAGAGATGAAATTGTTCAAGTATTTGTGACAAAATACAAAAGGAGGATGGATCAGCAGTAAGTCACAAGCTGACACAGCACTGTGCTCATTGGTCCTTAATTGAACAGTGAAAAACCCTTTCTTTCTGTAAAACATATTTCTTTAAAACACACAGAGCATGTAGTACCATAGCTTTTCTCCCATTGAATCCAGGAAAATAAATGGCATTTGAAGTTACCTTCTTAGTAGCACTCAAAGCCTGACATAACATCCAGTCAGAAAATTGAAACCGAGGATCAGAGCTGTTTGAACCAGTCTAAAAGACAAAAAAAAATACTCAATTAAATGCTGGCTATAAGATCCTGGTTTTTAAACAGCAGAGTTTGTACGCGCAAGGGTGAAAAAACAGCAGCTCTGCTTCCCCAGATCCTGTCAGCAAAATGCTTCAGAGAGGTTACAAATCTTAATTGGCCACAGCACCACACGTCAGGAAAGGCAAGCAGTGTCACTTGTGTGCCAAGGAGGAGGGAAGGAGGACAATGGGAAGGAGCAAGAGGTCAAGCCTGGGCAGCAGGACAGCCTGGATTAACAGCCAGGCATCGCTGGATCTCAACCCAAGCTTAAAAATCACAGCTTCGACAACAAACAAAAAAATTGGTGGTCAAATGTGGCTGAATTTGAGAGACTGTTCTATAATCAATCATGACAAGGTTAATTCTCCTAAACTCTCACTAGCAGATGCTAATCTGCCCTGGAATACATCTGTGATTCCAGGATAATTACGAATGCAATTCTCCAAAAGCAGTTCTTCTAAGTGAAGAATTGTGCGTGGCTTTCTCTTTTTCTTCCTTTGCTCTGCCTCCCAAAATAATGAGGGATACACGCACACACAAAAACAAAACCTTTAGCAAACACCTCACAATAAAACTAAAACATAAAGAACATCACGCCTAGGAGAGGTGATGACTATACAGATGGATTTAAAAAAAATTGAGCTCAACAAATTTTGAATAGACTTTTGTACTGCCAGAGGAGAAAAAAAAAACAAAAACAAACAAGCAAATTCAAGCACAAAAATGGACATCCCAGAAATCCAATCAACACCAAAAAAACCACATTCCCTACAAGGCTCCTACCAGTGTTTGGAGGAATAATATTGTGAGTACGCAGTCAAAACCCCAGTGCCATAAAGTCCTGCAGAAAAGATAAATTAAGGAAGAAATGGGTAGAGAAATTAGCAAGAATGAGAAATCCTGGAAGAAAAACCAGAATTTAAATCATGGAATTAAATGAGTAGAGGAGACATAGAGTCATAAGCTGTTATCTCCTGCTGGTGGATTGATGCCAGTGAAACACCTTTATAATGGAAAACCCCAGCATTTTCCCCCTAAAATGCAAATGCTTTGCTGCCTGTTCTGGAGAGATCACCCTCACGCCGTGTTCAAGTTGCTTTTCCCCACCCACCAGTAGACAGCAGGGGTTTTATATCAAGCACAACACATGAAAGCAAAGGAATGAGCTCCAAAAACCTGGAATCTCCTGGAGGGAGCCCATCACAGCACGAGGAGCTTTTCCACGCTGACTGCAGTCGTCCTGAGAACAAAACGGTCTGGACTGGATCACGGCTGTTTAATTTCCCAAACAGAAGTCACAAAGTTGTTTTTTCTGAAGTTTTTTGAACTTTTCGTAGCCTCTTCCCCTCACTGGACATGACAAATACAGGCCCTCCCTAAGATGAAACACTCAGAGCATCTGTGCACTCTGTTCAACCCATTCTTCAACCGAAGCACAATTTGGGGCATTTTCTCTTATCCTTGAACATCTCTTGGAAAACTTACTCAACTTTTGATACTCTTTGAGACTTCAGCTTTGTTTTCAAGTTAATTTGAAGCAGGGAATGAATTTCAAAACAGTTTGGGAGAGGAGAAGAGAGAGAGAGGATGGGACCGAGAAAACAATTAATCAAACTTTTGTTTCCTTAGGACATAAGCCTAAAAAAGCATTTCTTGGGAAGCTGGCTTCAGAACACAAGGTTTGAGTTTGGGCAAGCAGCATTAGCTTAAGAAACAGACAAAACCTAACAACTAAAAACCCAGTTATTCTTCAAAATAATTTGAGAATCACAAAGAAAAACTAAAAAACAATGAGGGGAGGGGGGAATCCCACAAGACTCAAACAAAATCCATCATTGCAGAGTTATTCAGTCTTCGAATAGAGGCAAGATTCTCCAAAGGTCCCTGTGGTTTCAACTGTGCTTTCTCAAAGTGTTTTGAGCTTTCTGAGTGCTTTTTATTTGTCAGAATTCGAGGGAAGAGAGGAAATGTCCACAGCTATGGATTTGAGAGGCAGGAAAACAGGCAGAGGATGAAGAACTGAATCCCTGGAGATGACTAAAGCAGCATCTACCCAAGCATGGTTATAATATTGGTATTTCTGCAGTCATATTGGCAATTTGTTGCCTGGCATCAAACAGAACAATCTGATGAATGGAGAGGTATGAATTTTTGAAGTTTTTTTCCAGAAGTTAAATAATTTCATTTCAATGGCAGTGAGGTCAGTAAAGCACAAATCCAAGAATACATCTCTAATTAAATGATAAAGCTAATTGGATCTGAGTTTGCTTCCTGATTAGAGACTGCACTGCTGAGATAAATGCCAAGGAAAAGCTGAGGGAAAGATTTCTCTTCTATAAACCCCTATTGGGGGACAAACTCTGATTTGATCACAACACTATTTTTGATGTTTAAGATGCCTTGAAACAAAAGAGGTGACGTTACTTCCATCAGTTAAGGCGATGTAAAAAGTGAGCTGATACACGACCATCACTTGATTCCTGAGCTCTAAGGGTTTTGGTATTACAAAATCTGAATTAATGAGGGCTCATTGAAATACAAAGAGATAATATCCTTGCTGCATCTTAATAAATCAAACTTCCATTTTTCTGGTTAAGAAATAGTAAAAAAATAAACAACAAAACAAAACCAAACCAAACAAATAACCCCCACCACAAAAAAACAAGCAAGCAAAACTCCCAAAACCCAAAACTTTCTGGTATTAACTAGAGTCAAACAAATAGCTTAAGTACGTTTCTCAAATGGGCACTGACTCCTGTGGAAAATCTAATTTGATTTTACTCAGAAAGAAAGAAGCAAAAAGCCAGTGAGGAAGCTAATCCAGTTGGTATTTTGCTTAAGGACTCGTTTCCCTCCAAGTGCAAAAACGGTGTCATTGACTTTGATATTAAAGCATCTCACTGGATTGCATCAAAGTGCTAAATTCATGGCAGAATCAAGCCCTGAATCTCCAGGTGTAACAGCAGGAAGGCAAACATGGATGTGAAACCACAGAGCTGCAGCAGAAACGTCTGCCCGAGTCGAAAGGATTGGCTCCGAGAAGTGGGATTTTCCCAGAGGTCTCCATAAGGGGTTAACTCAGATGCCAAGCAAATATAATTTAGATGTCAACATTGTTAATTATTTAATTGCTCATAAAAGCACAATTGGTGCAGACTCGGCTATGGATGACATCTCATTCCCAAGGCAAAGCTGGGGGGAAGGGAGGTTGGCTTTGGGAAATATCTCACTTTGCGTGGCCTTTATACCCAAGCTCCCAATGGGGGGACCCTTCCCCCAAAACCCCTCGGAGATCCCATGGATTCACCCACTCCCACAGAAGGGCCCACGAGTGTGACGAGCTCTGCTCCTTGTCCAGGAGGAAACCAAAGCCACCAACAACACCAGTTTTTTGTTCCGCGCGATAGCGTGAGATCAGCAACAATTAGACATTTCTTGGAGTAACTACTCTTCCTCACAGATCTACAATTCTGAATTTATCCCTCTGTGTTCATCCTGAATGCGATATGTTGTTCTGTCAGACCTCGTGTTTGGTCTGATTTTTAACCACAACACCTCTAAGCTGATTAAAAAAAAAACATTCCACACTGGTGGAAACTGTTTTTCACAAATAATTTTGGTTTTAACTGAAACAGAAATTTTCATGGAATAACTTCCTGAAAAAAAAAAAAAAAGTCCTTTAACATGGCATCTGGAGATGTATACATAAAATAAATATTTCATCTTCAGAAAAAATGAAAGCCAAAAAGTGAAAAAATGACATTTTCTCTTCTATGGTGTCCATGAGTCTTTCTCCCTTGGAAAATGCAGGCTGGGAGAAAGCGCCTGGCTATCTGCTACAGCTATTGCCACACATGCATAGCTCTGAAATTCATTTTATTGTGGTTATCAGACCTGCTTTTGTGCCACGTTGTAGGGCACCCTATAGATTTATTCCACACTAAACAGGACTTATTAATAGACTTGTCAAAGAAACCCAAACTAAACCACAAAACACAAAAACCTTGTTTTTAGGCTGACTTAAAATCATGTCTGATTTTTTTTTGCAAAATTCCAGTTGAAGTTTCTAAGCTGCCACTTTGGAATGAAATAATTAGTGATTTCAAAACATATTTTTTTTTAATTTCAAGTGAAATTGCATGAAACAAGAAAAATATTGTATAATGATGTTCAGTATGCTAAAAAGATGAACTCTTTCTCCCTCCACACATTTCTGTATCACCAAGACCCTACAGGAATCAGACTTATTCTGCTTTACATTGTCTCCTAAAGAATGGAATTAGGATTAAATAAAACATACCCAACCCCATCAAACATCTCAACAATTTCCTATTTCAACCACTTCACAGTTTACAATCTATTCATATTTTTCCTCAAGAGATTTGGATTATTTCCAAATTCCCAGGCAGCCTGATAAAATTTGGGCATTATAGGTCAAAATCACATGGCCAAAAGTATTTTGGTGGAAGGATTTCTTTGAGGAGAAGCGAATTTCTACTGCAGATCAGCTTTTGTGAATATTATTATCTCATTAGCATGTTTTCTGACCTCTGGACTTGGAAATCTCTTGTACAGTCTGGTTTCCTAATCTCGTTTAAACCCATATTTAAATGCAGAATAACTGATTAGCCAACATCCTTTGTGCTACACAACCACACGTTTCATGCTTTTATAATTAAAAGTGTCATCCATTGCTTTTAATTTCTCTAACCTTGCACTGGAAAAAGCCACAATGGGGTAATACTCGGTGTCTTTTTCCTGCAAATTCAAGGATTTGGATTTTTCCAAAAGTAAAATAGAATTAAAACCACATTTCCTCCAAAGATGTTTGCTGGGCTAGAGAATAACACTTCATATTTCTTTTATAGGTGAACTATATTAAGAGTTTAAGTGTTGTCTATAAACCTCATTTCTTTAAACCAAGATGGTTTTAAGTAATACAGATATTAAAAGATCACAAATTCTTGTTCCTTTGTATTGGGTCTTCATGCTGTTCAAGTGAAATGAGATTCAACCTGTACTTCTTGTATTCTATTCATCATAATTCAATAAAATGAGATAATTTTAGTTAGGAGATACATTTTCCCCCCTCAAACCACAAAAACTCTAAATATTTTATAGTTCAAGTTAGATCTTGTCACACAGTCTGAATATTGTGAGGGACTCACAAAGTATTTCTAAAGCTAAACATACTTAGAAAGAGTTATTAATTGCTTCCATTACTCTCTACTTCTTTTGTTTCCTATTTTGAATAGTAGGACAGACATTTCTCATTCTTTCAAAGCCACAAGTACATAATTCAAATTTTCATGGTGGCTTCGACGCTGGGAGAGTGACATTAAAACCAGTTTCATACGGGAAAATCAAAATTGGCTTCACTTACTTCCATTGCTTTACAGATCACTTGGTGCAATTTCTATGAATTTTTTTTTTTTAGTAAACCAAGGAAAACTAAGCAAAAGTCCCTCCTTTAATTCTTTAAACTTAGTTTTTGTATCATTCTGAAATTAGCAATTATATCTAAGAAAATTCTATAATAAGCCAACATTTTCTTTTCTAAAATGAAACATTAAATAAAAAGATTTTACTGTAAATTAGCATATCCGCTAATATATGAAAATAAGTGTGTATTTCTACTAAAACAGTATTTTTAATACTAAAAACTACACCGTAGTGTAGATGTTAATTCAGAGGAGGCTTTGAGAAATGCAACTGTTAATTTCACACTGAGTTTCATCAGGGATCTCCTTTAAAGGGTATGTGCTGATTATCACTGCACAGGTTTATGATTCAATTTGTGACCCTCGTGTCAGAATTAAAGCTGTGGACTGAGATGGCTCAATTAACCTCATCTGCAAATAATTTACCACACAGAACACCACGAGAGTGTGATACCAATCCCTAAATGTCTGGGTTTTTTCCTGTATCAAAGTACCCATGCAGTAATTGCTATTAACTGCCATTAATGCTGCTGGTATTTAAAATGGGATTAAGGATTTCACACTGGGGAGAAAAAAAGACCAAAGACACTTCTTTTGCTTTTGATTCAGTTACATCCGTTTGAAAAAGAAAATTAAGGTTATCTAAAATGAAAATGAGGGCTAGAGAGTCATCAGAAGCGGGAATCTCATTTTTAATCCAACTTGAGGCTTAATTAAGTTGTGTAGCAGAATATTCCTGTTTCCTGACACATCCAGCTGATCCCTTGTTCTCTTATTCTACCACTAAACCTGCTCCTATTCTCTGGGGCAAGAAGAGGGGAGCCACTGTGGTTATGAAACAAAATAGGTACAGCACATTTTTAATTAATTATATAACAGTTTGAATTTCATCGGAAATGCAATTTAAGGAGCAGAGCCCCAAATGTTCAGTGACGAGCTAATTAAGTGATGCCACGTACCACTCGGTGTCATTGTCATTTTTCCCAGCTTTCCTAGGAAAATAAATGTAATTTTCAATTTTGTCAAGCATAAACACGAAATTTTAATCAGCTGGTTCCTCATAAGCCGTTTGGTAATTGTGGTTTTGCTTGAATGTTAATTCCAGTTTTAATTTTTTTTCCTTTGCCCGCTCCTGGCAGCGGTTCTCAGCACTGCTCCAACTTTCACGTGCCTGCCTTTATGATTTCCTGGAATGAAAAGGAATATTGTGCCTTTAAGCCGAGCTCCTTGTGCGTGTTAACAAGCAAATATTCCACGGACACCTGATTTATAAAACTGCACACTCAGCCTGGTAACTTTCCCTCCTCCCGAACACAGAACACGTGGCACGAGGGAATCTTTGGCGAAGGGAAAAAAAAAAAATAAATAAAATACAAGGGACAGAGAGCCCCAGCCTTGTGCTCTGGTTGCGTGATCAAAAGAGAAAGGAAAAGCACGACAGATAATCCCTGAATACCCAGGCTTTAAATATGCAGGAGCCTTCGGCACGCAGCAGCACGGGACGTGAACGCCTCGCCCAAATCGGAGGTGTGCAGGCAACAGACAGCAAACCCCTCACACCCCCAGCCCCCCACAACTTGGAGCTCCTTTGCCACAAGGAAAAATTCAACAAATTAAAGGGTGAAGGACGGCTAAGCAAAGTTGATGGATAATTTGTGGTCGTAACGAAGCTGTCGCTTTTCGTATTTATCTAACGAGCAGTTGACTTGCAAAGGCCATCAGGTACATGCTCATCTCATCTGTTTGCACCTACCGCCTTTGTGACAGCATTTTAGAGGCAGAAAAGAGAAAATCGTCATTATTTATCTCTTCCATATTAAACCAATGTTTTCCAAACTGCCAGACAAAACTCATTTAATGCATGTATTGCACCTATGAAATTATCGTTACATCCAGGTAACGAAACTCGTAAAGAAATAAATTCTTCCCTTAAATATGAAACCCAACGATGTTGTCAGAAGGAGATGCGCTCTGCAAAACGCACGGAACGGAAAGCAGAATTTACCAAACTCACACAGTCATTCAGAGTTCAGCACACTGGGCTGAAAAACAGTTTCAAAGGGTGGAAAAGCAGCCCTGTCCTGCACCATTCCAAATCTCCCTGCACAGCCTCTCGGAGCACCTGGTGAGAAATACAACGTGTTCAGCCTGGCTTCCACCAGCACAAGCAGAAATATACCGACATGCAGGTGATTTTCTAAGCCATGAGCATCAAAAGATGACTTTCTCCGACTGGGTTTCTCAAGGGAGCAGGTTAAAAACATGACTGAGTGCTCGCCAAGCTCCTAAAGACTGTCCCAGATTCCCTTCTCTTCTCCCTGTTCCCTTCTGGAATCCCAGGTCAAATCCCTCCTGTCACCCCCAACCCCACCATGTCCATGCCAGATACTTAAACTTAATTTTTTTAAGAAATGAAGGAGTTCTTAGTATTGTATTGTGATGGAGAAAACTGAAAGTGTAAATACAAGAGCTATTAGATAATAGGGAGAGAAGAAAATATCATCAGCAAGCAGCATCCAGAATGTACCAGCACAAAACATAAAAGAGGTTGTGCTTAATCACAATGATAGCACAATTCAATTCATGATTTTCACAGTGGTTTGGCTACCATTAACTAAAAATGTCATGTAAAGAGACTTCCCTTTCCACAAGGAAATAATCCTAGCTATGTTTCACAGCTACCACAAATTCCCCTCAGTTCCTCAGCTAGCAGTGAAGCTAAATGAGGTACAAAGAACCCAGCTCCTCATTGTTAGTGAAGCGAATAAACCGGTTAAAAATACAGCCACAGTCACAATATTTCATTTTATGGTGTTATAAAAGCCAGGTACACTAATCACCCCAGCAATTAGATGAAATCATGCTTAAGTGAATAGTTAAATATAATGAAATTCACTCCTCCTCTACCTGCTCCCCCCAACCAGGGAAAGAAAGAATGAACCTTCTTCAACATGTTAACTGCCAAAAAATAAATCCCTATTTAAATATTTCATCTACTAAAAATATAAAACCCACAAACAAACAAAACCCTAACGATAATTACAGAGTCCATGGATTATGGACAACCGAAGCAATGCAAGATATTAAACTCCACAGCATCACAAAATAACATTTATTCTCCTTCAACATTTGCACACAAAGCCGCAGAAGAAATGCACCAGGGGACAAACTCCAACCCCTACCAAAACAAATTATCCTGATGTGTTGCTCCTAATCAGGAGTAACACATCAAGAGAATACACAGGCTAGTGCTTCATGAAGCTTTGACCTTGGCAACCTCTCCTAGAGGGGTAAAAATTAGGGCTAAAACCAGAATTTCGCAAGAAAAACTGCAACTTTGTTCACATTGCCCTAAATCCTGCTGAGGCTTGCTTCGCAGCTTGGCTCTGTTACACATAATTTTCGTGAGATTGCTGCTGTTTGGGGGTTTTCTAACACGAGATTTTGTTTTAGTGTTAATCATCCCTTCATTTGCATACAAAGGCTTTAAAAATGGGTAGCAACGGACTCCATTCCACCTTCCCAGAGCCAGGATAAATCCAGGGAATTACCAAAAAAGCTATTATTTGAAACACAGGTTGCATTATTTTATTGTGGGCTGATAGATAAGTTCTGACACAAAGTGGAGTAAATGTTGAGTCACTTTAATTAATATTAAAAACGAAAAGCTCTCTATAACTCCCTGCAAGTTTATTCCACTTGTCAGCTTTCATCCACAACAAAACTAAATCACACTTGTCAGTGTTTTCTATTGTTTCTCATAAGTAGTTAATAAAACAGTTACTATTTCTATTTACTCAACTATATATATAAAAAAAATTAGAATGTTTGAATTTCTTCTTGTGCAAGTGCTTAATTCTTTTTAGAACAGGAGCAAACTATTGCTCCTGACCCTTCCATGCCTTATAATAGCATTAATCATGCTAAATTCTTTTGGTGCTCATGTGGATATAATGTAATTATAACAAATTCCTGAAGATAATTTCTTATTCCCCTTGGTCTTTGGGACAAATCTAAAATACACTGAATTTGTACCAAGGAAAACAAGCCAGGAAATTATAAAATATATAAATAATAAACAGCAACAAGGAAGACTAAAGATTATTAAAATAAATGTGCCGTATGATAAAGACCAATTGATTTCTAATGTATTTTCCCATTTTCATGTCACTACCCAAACCAAACAATATTTGGAGAGCCAGATTCTGTATCAGCAGTTAATAATTTTAAGAGTCCTCCTTTTCTTTCTTTTTTTATAACAAGCATCACCCCACATGAGATATGGTCTCATTTAGGATATGTCCCTTTTAAAACACAGGGAAAACGATCAAGCACCAAATTTTCACTCTCTCAGATAACAAAGTCTAGCAAACGCACAAATTTAAGATACAAATAAAAGAAACAAATATGCAAAGATAAAGAAATATTAATTGTTGTTATGGAAGATTAACGTAGTGTATTTAGAAAGGAAACCTGTGGTAAGACTTCAGTATGCAGAGTGCACCCAGTGAGATTTAAGATAAAAAGAAAATTTCTGCAGCATTTCTCAACAACAATAAATACTAGACACCAGGATTTTAATAATATATATTTTAAAATATAGTCCTAAACCAGTGTATTTTTTGAAATAAGTATAATCTATGAAAAATGTTACAAAGTAACTGTGGTTGTTAATCCATAAAGGAAAAAAACTTTAAGATTTCTTATAGCTCAAAAAAAATTTTAATTACAACTTGCAGTGTCAATTGTTCAGAAAAAGTAAACCTCTGAATTTAAAATAAAATAAAATTTAAAATGATGCTCCTATATGTAGCTTTTAATATTATTCTCTTCCTCTTAGAAATCAAATAAGGTTCTAGTGGAGATCATCAGGAACAGAGGGCAGTTTAGGACCAGAGCAAGAGTGATTTCAGAGCAGTGAAACACACAAATAAAATAATTCTCTGAGTACATTTCACACAGTGGAACTCCAACACTGTCCAGTCAGCAATCTAACACAAATTATTTAAGTTTTTATGTGTTGAACGATGTCCACAAAAATGAAACCTCATTGAATTCCTAAGGAGCATCTTTTCATTATGTTTTAAAATCCTGCCCCGACCCCTTCCTTATGAACCCTTTCATATTGCCCCACATCATATCTCATATCCCACAAAGAGAAATCCAATATTTTACAACTTAACTCGCTGATGCAATGCAAGTATTTAAGTTTTCCTGAAAAGAAAAATCCTCTGCTAGAGAAAAGGCTGATTATTGCTTAGATTTAGGATTAAAGACAAAAACAGGGTTTAAGGCAATAAACTGCCCAGTAGCCAGAAGTATGATTTCCTCTGTTTACAGGACACGAAGCAGAGAGGGTTCCCCTTCCTGCTCACCCCCCGTGGGTGCTGCTGCAGCAGAGTAAATAATTATAAACACTTCCCTTTGTACAGCCTGACTTTGTTGATAACAGCAACTCCAGCAAGCCCCTCGCTGAACCAAACAGCGCGTGGCACTCGAGTATTTATTTTCCTAAGATGCAGCTGGAAACTCTGGGGATGCGGGAGCAGCCTCTGATGTGTCAATGCCACTTCATTTTCACCTTTGGGCACCACTAAAATAGATGCTGCTATCCCAGGCTTCCAAAATATTGCGTGCAGCACAGGGCAGGCTGAGGCCAGGTGGCAGAATCCACCCCACGTGTCTTCACAGGCCGAAAACAAACTGAATCCAGGCGTCTCCAAGGGAAAACCAGAGCAAAATGGATACACGCACCAGGAAATGGGGATGTGCTCGAGGCAAATCCCCCTCCCCGCCCCAAAAAAGAAACCAAAATGAAAATCAGATTGCCTCTGCAGCGAGCAGGGAATCTGTAAACTGCTTTGCACGAGTCAGAGGTTTGCCCTTTGTAACAAAAACATCTCTGTAAAGAAAATGTAAGTGACAGAAAGAGACACTCAATAAATCCTTGCTTCCTTCCCAGCCCTCCGCAGAGCAGGCACGGGAATTCCCTCCACTGACCCCTTCATTTGTGAGAAGCTGAAGAACAAAATCGAGGAACGAAGCCTGGAGCTTCCCTTCTCCCTGACCTCTCCCTCCCCAGCCCAGTTCCCCCTTCCTGCACATTTCCAGTTATTCCAAAGGGAAAGATGCCCAAACCTCAGCACTGCACTCCCAACTCCTCAATCTACAATTAGGGGCCTTTTTTCCTCCCTGGCTCCACACTTCTCTGCTATTTAGCTCAGCTCCTGGCTGTTGCCGTGGGTGGGGAGGCAGAGGAAGGTGATTCTGAGTTCCCAGACCTCCTTAAACTGCTCAGAGCAGCATGGCTAATCTGACCACGCAACATGCAGAACAAGTGCTCGTACAGGGAACCTTCCCCTTTGTTTAAAAAAAGCAAAACAAACCAGAAAACCCTTCCCCCTCGCAGCCACCTTGCCTGTGCATTAAAAGCACTTTTTTTTTTTTTTTCCATATTGTGGCTTTTTCCTCTCTTCCACCCCCATATCTCCATATGCTTCACCAACAGTCTCTTTTGGGGGGCCTGAACCAGCTGGTATTTTTGCACAAACAAATAACACCCCAAGACTGTCATCTTCCTGCATATAACAGGACTTCTCACGTGAGGAAGGTGCCGGAGGTGCCCTTCCCAAAGAGATTAAAAAGCAAAATTTGAAAAGTAAAACGTAGTCTTTGGCTTTTAGATGCTGGCGGTCGAATCCACGGCCACGGCCGCACTTTGTGTGGTGTTATGTTCTTCTCCTAGCAAACCTTCTCTCTCCTCTGCAGCAGATTTTGCTGCCATTCCATCAGGCTTCGCTCCTGAGTGGCTTCCAAACCCCCAAAACCAGCAGTGTGAGCGAAACTCAGCTGCCACTGAGGGCAGTCCAGACCCTGTGCTGCATCTGCCTTTCCCTTCACGCTCAGCCTCGTGCTCCGTACCACATTCTGGCTGCCTCAGAAAGGGACTATTTTAACACCACACAAAAACGGAGCAGTTCACATAACCGTCGCTATTTTTTCCTTCCACCCTCCGAGTGATATCAAAAAAATAAATAAATAAAAGGAGGAGAGGATTGGTTCTTTACAAGGCACGAAAAAGCAGCGCCGTTTCATTTCTGTCTGGGGGTTTTGCTCAATACCCGTTTGTTCACACCATCCTGCTCGCAAAAAAATATTTGTTTGATATAAAGGACATTGAATAATTTATGCAATATTTAATAATGCAGTAAACCAGGGAGAGTTCAGCAAGGCAGGCATGGCACTCTCCATTATTTGCCTTGCCCGCCTTGCTTTCCAAATAAACCCCCACCCTTAAACACCATTAGCACATGCAATATAACAAAAAAAACCAGAAATACTGCCTAATTTGGAAATTAAACAAAGCATCTGCTATTAGTTCAGAGACTACAGCATCAATTTTCCATGTCATGCATTTTTGATTAAAAAAAAATAATAAAAAAAAGGGCTACAAGAACAAAATCATAATTAATGGAACAGGATTTCTATCAGCCTCCAGTTCATTCCGAGTGGGTCCAGAAGCCATAGGAGCAAAGTCACAGCAGAGCATTAGCGTGGTAATAAATGACTGATGGTTCTCCAGCCTGCTGCACGGGGTATCCTGAAAGCAAATACATTTTAGAATACCAATAATTGCATCAAGCCAAGTCCAAAGCTTTCACAGCGTATTAAGGGGCTCCTGACTCTTCATTCTTTAAACAGCCATAATATACATGAGCAATAGATCAACTTCCAGGGCAATTTACTTTGTTTTGTGGCTTTTTTAAAAGCATTTAATATACCTTTTACTCCTTCCTCAAATCCAAGTTGTTTTCCTCTTTTGGCATCTCCGACCCAGCTTTCAAGAGATGTTATTTTTCTGAGTAAAAACAGCAGGAAGAACTCTGCATCTATAGAAAAATATTTAGAATATTATGTAACATTATAAAGAAGATCTCAATTTCTTCCTGTTATTTTCACATTTTTTAAATAGTTGGGTGAGCCATCCACCAAGGCCTGGTTTTTAAACAGTAGAGAGATAATTAGGGCTTAAAATCTTTGGATGTTAAAAGCTAAAATATATAAGTCTTGGTTTTGAGTACTTTCGTCTCCTCCAAATTATAACTCAATGCTTAGTCTGTTGAATTAACCCCATTGATTATAGGTTTTCTTTTGGGACTGTCCATTTTGCTGTCCAAGAATAAAATGTGGTTTACTGAAACCAATGTGACCTTGCAGTTGTCCTAAATTTATTATTAATAGTTTGCTTTTCCCCCCTTAAAAAGACCCAACAATTCACACTAAAAATGGGCTAGAGTCTTTAAATTGTATTATTTTGTACTAAATAAAAGGCAAAATATTACATATTTCCTACCAAAAAAAATTATTTCACCATATTTATATTCCATCTTTCTTTTTATAAACACTGGCTTTAAAGATAAAAAAAAATAGATTGGAAGTTTGCAACTGTGTATTCAACACCAGCCTCAGGATCCGAAGGAGATGGTTTTACTTGGACTGTACTTATGTGAAAAAGTAAAAATTAAAATCAATCCTTGTGATCTCTCACCTGAGCTAAAGCAGATTGTTCCACCACCACCCTTTGCCATGAGAATTCCTCATGCAAGCTGTGTTTCATTGCAAACCATAACATGTGTAGAATGCACAGATATAACTTCAAACCATTTTCTCACGGATAAATTCATTCCCAAATTTTATTTTCCCCGACAGATTTGTTGTTGTAATCAATTTGGAAAGAGTTCATCGCTTCAATGACTTAAGTGTCCCCTCATACCACAGGATAACTCAGGGATGGTGGCCTCAGGGAACTTAAAAATCTCCCTTCTGTTGAAGCAGAGGCTTTTGTCAGTCTACTTGAGCCCTTCCAGAATTTTTGTGGACTCCGAGCAGTGCAACAAACTCACAACACTCATAAGAAGAGGCCAATGATAATGATTAATAATAAGCTCCAGACTCTAGCAAGGAGAGATCACCAAAGATTAATCATTGTGGTAATTAATCTATTAGCGTGGCAGAAAGCACCAAAACAAAGGCAATGCCTTTTCATTATTGTATTTAAATATTTTATACAGTTCACGTTCATCAGCGGAGCCATAAGGCACTAAATCGTGAGGGAGATGAAAGAGCACATCAGGTTCAATTCCTGCAAAATAAACAAGAATGTGCAGCTGCTTAATGATTGTGTTTGTATCTAGAAAAGCTTTATCATTAGAATGCGCTCTGCTCTTTACAGAGGAGATAAATCCCACTGGCTCCCAACTGAGAAAGCCCAATCATTAGGCTGAATTTCACGTTGGTCCACCTAGTTCCACATTTGCCATTCTGCAATCCATCCATCTAAGAGCACGCAGGGTGTGCAGGGGAGAACATGAGGGGCAGGAGGGCAGAGTAGGATTTTTTACCCCAGGTCTGAAAGCGAGATCATTCTGCGGGAAGACAAGCGCGTACGTCGCCTTTTGTCATCCCAGAACCCAAGCCTGAAAAGCAAGTTAAAACCTGCAGATGGCCTCTTCCATTTCCAGCAAGAGGCAGGGGAGGAGGGAGATGCAGAGTGGGCAGCTGCTGAGGCAGAGCTAATCCGAGAGGACAGTTCCTGCTTATTACAGAGCCACTGCTGATAATAAAATCTGAACCAAACTGCCGGCTGCAACCCAACGGAGACTCCCCGCTTCTTGAATTTTTAAACTTATGGAAGCACTTGACACGGAGGCGGATCAAATACCCCTAGTTAGCGTGCAAATTCTTACTTAAGCAGCCCAGCAGGCCCCAGTCTGTGCAAAAATTTCAGGTGAGCACCGTGAAACAGCCCCTAATTATGATGTTCCATTACCCCTTTTCCGAGCGCCACAATTGGCCCTAAGTGGCCACGGCCGATTTATTTCAATTAGTTTTCCACGGGCTCGGAGTTATGACAAATCCATGTTTTGGCTGCAGGGAATTGGTGGCGATCACGAAACCACCAAAACATCCAAACATCGGGGAGTGCCCCCGCGAGCAGGGAGGCGGCTCAAATCCCTGGGCTGGCAGCACAGGGAGGGGAGAGCACCACTCCAGCTTCTCCTGGGTGTTTCCTGCCCTTTTAAAGGCTGGGAAAAAAATTAGAAATGCCTCCTCTAGATGGCACTGGGAAAAGAAGGTTGTGTTGCAGCGCTCCGGCAAAGAACAGCTCTTTGGATGCAGAATATTTATCTGTTTTGTTGCCTTTTTTGTCTCCGTCCACACAGCAGCTGCACACAGGAAGAAGTCGTAGAAGCTGTCCACAGTTTATATGGGCTATATCCAAAATTATAGCATTAGGAAGTACATCTGAAAAAGCAGGAATCGGCAACACAACAAACAAATTCCATTCGTGCCAGTAAAAGAAAAAAAAAATCATATTTCAGTCTACCCACAGATTCAAGTGCAATGTCAAATTCAGGTGTAAGCAAATTTCCTTCTGAAATCAAAGGCGCTGAATTGGACTGCTTGTCTTTTAAAATAACACCTTTGTTATAAAAAAAAGCATCAGATTCACACTCTTTAAGGTAAGCATTCATTTCAACAGCCTGAAATGTTTTCATGGAGCCATTAATTTCAACAGCCTGTCAGGTAAATTCAAGTGATTGAAATTCACCTATCTTTTACAGATCACAATACCTCGCTTCCTTCCCAAAACTGACTTAAATCCATAACTCTTCTGGTTAGTAATTCTTTACTTTCTTAGATTTTCCTTTCTATGCCATAGAGGGAAAAGGAAAACCTGACAGCACTAAAGAAAAATGTTGTGATATTAAATGGTAGCAATCTATGTAATCTATTATGATGCAGTCTCATGGCATGATTATATTGATTTTCTGTAGGATGTGCAAGTGCCTGCACCATAAATATTGTCATAAATTAAGCTACAGGAGGATAATTTTCATAGCAGTACAAGGAAATTAAAGCTATGTGGAAACTTTGCTACATCCAGGAAAAGTAAAGGTAAAAGCACGGTTTGGTTTTTAAATATTGGGGGCAACAAAGCACCCACATGCCTCAAATTAGTTTAACAGCCCACTGTTACAATTTACCTTCCAGAAAAATATTTGTTTTCTCAAAACACTGAATTTGTCTCTGGTAGAAGAGCTGGCTGAATATCCCTTGGAAAAAAAAAATCCATTTTAAAAACATGAGCTCTTCATACAAACGAAGCACTTGTCAGGAATGTGACTGTTCTGAAGAAATTTTTCCCTGGAAGAATAAAAATGTATTTATAGTTTTTTAATACTTCACTGAGAAATATATATATGTACCTAGGAACACTATGAAAACTAAAGCTTTATTTCCAAATTAGAAAGCATTAAAATCAGTGTTGCATGACAAAAAAAAAATGTTTCAGAAATTAGTCACGTTGATTCTTACACAAAAGCTGTTCTTATCCCTTTTTATATCAATTTGTAGTAACATTGGAATAAAAAGACTAAAATTGTGGAGAAAAAAATTATACCCACAGTGCCAAAATATTTCTTTTAAGTAAAAAATAATCCCTGAAATGAAGTGACCACATGTCTTTGATTTTCCACAAACATATCCTTAATTTTACTAGGTTTAGTCAAGATTTTTTAAATCATTTTTCAACCAAAATATATCAGTAATAAATTTGATCTGAAGTTACTAAAACTTCCACCACCCCATGATTAGGACTGCGGCAGAAGTGGTAACTCTAAAACCATACTCAATTTTATTCCAGTAAGATTTGCCAATGGGAAGACAGACAATCTGATGCAGTTTTAGAGAAAATAATTAGGTGTTTGTTCATTTCCAGTCAAATTCTTAATCCATCTGCTCCATGAGAAAGAAATGTGGATTTTCACAATGGTCATGTGCAACACTTCAGTTTGGGAGTTGTTTAAATATGGCTTTAAAATACATTTCCTTCTGGGAAAAGCTCTTTCCCAAGAGTTTCTAATCTGGAAGGACAATGCTTGAGGCCAGAACATTAAATAGTTTCATTTTTTAAGGATCCAAAGGGGTTGTGTGGTTCCACAGCAGCACAAGAGGGAGGTTCCTCATACCCAAAGTCCATGTTCACACTTCAGAGCTCCTCTTTGTTCATAAAACAGCATAATTGCTTTGTAATTTTGTGTCCTGCCTTTAACTGCAAATTAAACATATGGCCAAAAGGAATTTCTAATAAATACTTCCCTGCAACTTACTCCTCCAAGGAGGAAGAAATCCATCATGCTGCCCAAATTTGAAGAGAATCACAAAAATACATTGTTTAGATGTCAAAGAAATTTTTAAAAATACTACTTTGTCAATGAAAATACATCTATAACATTTAAATCGCTGCCATCCTAAAAAAAAATGTTAAATCAAACTGGGTAGAGTTTCTAAGAGCTGGAGAACATTTCAAGATCTTCTGGCATGCAGGCACATGAAATAACTGCCTTGTGAGGGCACACCTCAGCATTTTCACATGTTGAAAGCTGACAAAACAACATTTTCTGTTATATGGGAACTGTTTTTGCGGGTGAGAAAAAGAAAATTGAAAACTTTCATTACACAGCCTTCAAATCAAGTGCTGACTTTTATGTAGGACACCTTTGAGCACGTTCAACCTATGAATCAGGCAATTAGGTGGAAGTAGATGCCTTTTCCATTAAAAAACACAAACAAACAAAACAAAAACAAAACAAAGACAAAAAAAACCAGCTGAGTTCCAGTATCCAGATAGCTCAAATGAGTAATTTCAGCTGGAAGGGATCTTCCAGGAGAAGTTATCTAATTTCTTGTTACGGGCAAGTGATGTTTAGGAGTGGCTTTAAACAGAGTTCACCGTGTTACTTCTGCAGCAGCCCTTTTGTCAGGCTCTGTATTTTGACAGAAGATTCCCATTACAGTCACTGCCCTGATTAATGTGAGGGTACAGTTCAACCAACTTCAGATCCATCAGCAATAGCTGGAAAACCCTGAGTAAATGTAATCTGCATGTACTCTCTATTAAGTGGAAGCTAAAAAATGAAAACAGCCTTTAACCTTTAAGTAGAAGCACAAAACATCACTTTTAAATACTGAAACTTGAGGACAAGAGCAATTAAAAAAAAAAAACTGTTTGGTTGTTGAGGTTTTTTGGTGAAGTAGCTCTGTCAGATACACCAAACTATTGTGTGCACACATCTTCATCTTATTTTGAGTTCCACTGGCCACGGAAGTTGCTTATAAAGAAATTGAAGACACTTTGGTTTTTAGGAGAGCTGCACGCATGCAAATTCCTGTTCTGGTTGAGGGACATAAAACAGCCTGCAGCAAAGAAATCTCCAGCCCAGTCCCTCAGAAATCCCCTGAAAAAGTGGGTTCTCACAATATCTTTCCTATTCTTCCTGGTTTTTTGATCTGTTACGGCCTATTCTCTTCAAACTTTGAGTAGTTTCAGTGTAAGATCTAGAAAGTATCCATCTCTCTCAGGTTTTCATTGCGTTTTGTTGTTATCTGAGTCTTCAGCTTTCAGAAGTCACTTTCAGAATTTCCAAGCAATCCTCCTCTATCCTTTTCTCCAGCATTACTGTTCTTTTATGGTCTCTTCCCCAGCTCAGGACTCACCTAAAGCAGGGAACAGCACAAGCCCAGAGAGAATGGAATTTTCTGCTTTTACGGGCTGTTGGTCTTCAATGAAAATTTCTGGAATGATCTGTTAAAGTTTCTGCTGAAGAACTTCAGAGCCTGCCAGAACCCGACCTACCCCCATGTTTGAAAAGCTTTTGCAGCACACATTCCTTGTTCAATCTTTGCAATAAAATATTCTGCTCCCTTTATGGCTTCTTTTTCTTTTTTTTTTTTTTTTGTTCTGTTTTC
>VZTG01004158.1:118872-198382 GCA_013397845.1 Melanocharis versteri
CACAGTCATTAATGACCCTTCCTAGACACTTGATCCATTTTCCATACGACCCATTTGCTCATCTGTTTCTCCAACTGCAAAAACCAGGGGTCAGGAATATAATATGCTTGAATAGGAAGTGTCTAACTTTTCAGTCCCAAACATTAGCAAAGGATTTTTAATTCGATGCAGCCTTACGAAAACACAAAAATGAAATACGTTAAGGCAGTTTTCGGAATATAAAAAAAGAAAAATTGGAAACAAATAGGGCAATGCGATGAGTTTTATTAAAATACTGGGTTTCTTCAGGCTGAGTTCTAAACTGAAACCACAGCTTTAATCAACCCTTAATTACATAACTTAATGCACGCCAGAAGTTAAATTCAGCCATCCAATTAAGAGAAAGTATAAGTAAACATGGATTCATTTCTAAGAAGAAAAACATCACAGGGAGGCCATCACTCAGTTCAATCGCCCCCCAGACCTCATGAAAACGAAAATATTTTGCCAGGGCTGTTTTGCTTTCTGGTAAGAAAACTCAGCTTCAAGTTTCAACATTGTTACCTGTGACTATCATGCCAGGTCTATTGGGAGGATAGAAAATTCATGAAAGGTCAGATAAACAACCCAGGAAGATGCTCTCCATGAAATGGAGTGGATGAACCTGTAGGATAACAACTCAACATGAAATACTGAAGTGTTCTTGTAGAAGAGGTTTTGAGCTACAGGATTCGTTAAATCTCAAGAACACCCTGAAAAGACTTTTCCTGTCTCTGAATAGATTAGCAAACTTCTTGGTGGATTTCATATGTTGATTTCAAGAGAGCAGAAGGTCCAGAAATTGTGAAATCTATGGGTTTCTTTGATAACCTTTTCAAGAAGAAAACTATAAATGTGAATTTTCAGAGAAGTGCAAGCTAGCCAGTGTACTCCAAATACAAGCTCAATAATCATTAAAACTCAGCTTCAGTTCTCAGAAAATCCTTCCAGAAGTTCTCAGTTCACCTTCCTCAGAGAGACTGACATCAGTGTAAATAGTTATTCCCAGGAGCCCTTCAACACTTCAGTATCACTGAAAACAGTTTTTCCTCTACGAGTGCTGAGTCAAGAATCAAAAATTGTAAGTTCTGCTTTCCAGAGAGTGGGAGCAGGGGAGGGAGAGAAAGATCAGCACCCTGATGAGTGACTGAGGGAGCTGGGCTGCTCCCTGGAAGGAGGTTGGTATCTTCTCCCAGGCAACAGGATGAGAGGAAATGTCCTCATGTTGTGACAAGGGAGGTTTAGATTGCATATTAGTTAGAAAAAAAACAACATTCCATGAAAAAGGTGGTCAAGCCCTGGAACTGGCTGTCCAGGGAAGTGATGGAGTCAAAACTTCTTTCCCTTTGGGGAATCTCTATGAAGAGTATAAATAAAGAGTGAAATTGTGTCTGGAGATGATATCTTCTCCATCCCAGATAGTTTTGTGAAAGGTGTAGAGAATACCATTTCATCCCACATAGATTTGTGAGAATTAGAGAGAAAGTTCTGAAGGTTTGTCTGAATAGCTCAGTTTGGTAGAGAAATATATATTTTCAGTTTGCTCACCCCTTTCTAAGAAAAACACCTGTGTATTTTTTCCCTGCAAGCACAGATCTGAAGTTGGAATTCATTTAACACAGGGCATCTTAAAATAAATCATCCATAGCAGACTCTTGTTTAATTATCACAGGAAAAAGCAATATAATGGTAAACTTGAGGTAGGAAACTACCACAGAGCAGCAACTTATTAATTTTGAAACAACAAAATTTCCATCTTAGCTTGTTACAGAGTTGGGTGTGTGGGGTGGAATCTGTCATTGTGGTGTCTTGATTAGGATTATGGGATAACTGGGGCTGGAAAGGAGCTCACGAGGTCTTTGAGTCCAACCACTGGGTCCTGAAACCCTCCAGGGCTGGAAATTGCTCTGAGAAACTGCTCCACTGTCTCAGTGTGACAAAGGGGGAAAAAAATCTCCTTATATCAAACCCAAACTGGTTTGTCTCGATTTCTGCCTGTTGTATCTCATCCTTCCAGTATGCATCACTATGAAAAGCCTGGTTTCAAACCACTGAAATTGTATTTTACATATATCCTTATGATTTGGATCAATTCCTGCCTTCTAAATAGGGATTCATATCACTCATAAACAATATATGCAAATAACCAAATAACATAATGTGCCCAAACCCCATATTCAGTGCTTTTAAAAAAAAACCAATAATTTTACACTTAGAACAATTTTTGAACTCAGCTGTTTGGCTGGTGAAGGACCAGTGCTATGCCCTCACTGCCAGGGTATGAAGGCAGCATGCACAAAGCATAAATTCTGAAATATTTACAAAGATTTATAGGTACACAGGCTAGGGAGAATGAATGATTAATGCTAGAAGACATTATTACCCAATAAAAAAATCAAGGTAAAAACAGCAAAAAATCCCTTTAAAGCCACAATATAACTTCCTGAGTCTGTTCCAGCATAAGACTGGCAGCTCTTTGTTTCCTCCATCTCTAGCTGACACTTACTCAAACCTCTCAAACAATATTCTTCTCTAGCTGGGAGAATTATTTGGTTTATTGCTTCCATTATCACACAGTCAAGCCTTGAGATTTCAGGTTGTTGTTTATTTCTGCCAGGGCACTGCACGAAACACACAAGAAAACACAGAGGATTCAGATGTTCTCCAAGTCACAGAAGAGCAGGAAAGCTCTAGGCAATATCGAGACCACCAAAAAATTGATCCTGCTAGTCAGGAGCAGCCAAAAAAAAATAAATTCCTCCCTCTCCTCACAGCACCAGTGATTTGGACCATATGCAGGCTGTAGTCCCTTGGGACTCTGGATGCATTCCGTTTTCAGAAACATCCCTGAAGCTCCTACAGGAATAAATATTTGGGGAGAAGCCTATGCTGCAAAGATGAACCAGGCTTTCATCACAAAACCAGGGAAGAAGAGACTGGGGAGGTCCATATAATTCTGTCTGGTACCAATCTGTACTCACTTTCAGCAATAAGAAAAATTAAAGCTGTGCAAGACAGAATTTTTTCCACAAACCGTGGGCTCATGTTAATGGCTCAACCTGACCACACAGTCACCAGCAAGACAGCTGTGGAAACCCCTGAAACATATGATCTTGTTTAGCTGCAAATTAAAAGCATCAATGCAGGAATTCTTAGGTGAAGTTTCATCACCTAAATTACATCAGGAAATCAGATTTGGCTCCAGCATTGCCTTTATGCCCTATGAAAATCCAGCTCTGTTCAGCTATTACGGATCAATAGCATTAATTCTCTAGCAGTGACTGCAACACTTGTCTTTGCTGGGAGGTGTAGCACAGCCTGAGACCAATAATGCTGTGATACACTACACGAGCCTTCCAATAAAACACAAGGTAAACCTGCCTGTGATTGAAGAAAATATATTGTCATTTAGAAAACTAAGTGCCCTAAAATAATTGTGCGGTACGAGCCCAGGCTCGCCAGCGAGTATTCAGAGGTGATTCTCTCTCTGATCAAATTACAGGGCTTTTCAATAATGATTTTATGACTTCCATTACATTAAATGCCACGGTGCCTTTATCAACAAGAAAAACGGAACCTGCAGTGCCAAGTGCAAGATTTATCAGCCACCACCCCGGAATGAAGAGTGCGCTGCTGGTGCTGATGCTTTTCCAAACACAGGGATAAATTAAGGTTACCGGGTTGTAAGCAGATCATGAAAAGGTTGACTCGAGGCATTATTCACCATCCTCTGCCTCGTGTCCCTGGGGGTGCAATGTGGCACAGGGTTAATCCCGCGAGGCTGAGAACAATTACTGAACGTGACATCCTGCCACACGTGGCAGCAGGTTTTTGGGAGCCTGGGACAAATCTTTGGGCACATCTTTGATGGCAGACACGGCCTGAGAAGGAGCAGACACCCCAACACCCAGCGCTGCTTGCAGGCAATGCACCAGATTAAACCACCACCCATAAATTCATCAAAAGCCTGGAGCTAAATAAAGGCTCGTACACCGAGCTCCAGATCAAACCTACTTTAAAATAAGATATAAATATGCCTGAATCTTTTAACCAAATTGCTGCATCCACTTAAGCATGTGTAGAACAGGAGCAACGGTAATGATCTCCTTGTAAGATAAGCCACGACTGCAGAATATTTTAAAAACCCTTTGATGTTGCTCCCCTACAACAAGATGATATCATTCCTATTGTCAGCCTGGTACACTCGAGGCTCTCTAAAAATTATATACAGCTCTGACAAATGAAGGAAGCAGACTGAAATCAGCCAAAGGACAAAAGCTGAGATGTGAAAGCACTTACAGGCAAGGAGCTGAATAAACTCGATTTTTGGCTGAAAAGACGGTTTGAGCCTAGAAGTGAGAATTGTCAGCATTGCCCCTATCGGCAAAATTGTCTTGGGATTTCATCTCAGAGCACGTTGACAAATTTCCTCAAGATGGCAGGGAGGAATTTGAGTAGTTGATTTTGGAAGCATAACTTCTAGCATCGAACTTTTCAAGCGGAATTTGATGGTGTGAATAGGGCATCCAAAATTGTGACAACTTTAACTATGACGGACAGATTCTTGGCTAGAATCCCAAGAAAGTCCTTAAGGAGGTAGAGACTACAGTTTTGGCATCTTACATTTAAGGAATCTAAATTTCTTCATGTAAAGATATTTTAATTTTATGAAATAGTCCCAAGTAGACCAATAAATAATTTATTTTTCCAATGGTGAGCTTACCTGAACAACAAATTCACTCGAAAATACTTTCCTTGATCTGAAACATTTTTTTAAATAATATTTAAGCCTTCAGTTTCAGCCCATTTTGAAAAGCAAACAACAGTTTAAACAAAACAAAAAAAACCACGTTGCAAACATTTGTTTGCAAAGATAACTGTCCTTTTTAAAAATTATTCCTTGAATTAGGTAGAAAATAAAAGGTTTTGTCTATTTTTCCCCTCTCGGCAATTAAACTACATGGTAGAAAATAGACAAGGTCCTTAGGAGTGTCTGTGACTGCATGAAAGCTGGAACATGTTGTGTTCATCTACAGCTTACCACAGTAAGAAGCACTGGATGGTTAAAACATCACCCTATGTGTTCTTTACTTGTTATTATTCCAACAGCAGGAATTTTAATGGATAGAGGAACATCTGATGGCTTGAGATCTTAACATCTGGCTTTTTTATGAAGTCAGACTAACAACAGGGAGACTTTGGCCAATATTTGCCAAAACAGGATTTTTCATCTCAAACAAACACACCCACCAGATTTCTGGCGAGACAGCGGGGAGAGGCACTTGGAGAAGCTTCTCCTTTCATCTATTTTTTTTTTTTTTCATTTCATTTTACTTTTTTTCCCTCCCTCCTTTCTCTGATGCCCTGTTCCAGAAAAGCAGCACCTAGAAAAACCATTTTCTACCTTATTGGATTCCTATTTTGACATAGCAGAACTCAGCCCCATGCCATCATTTGGACAGGGTAGTTTCACACATAATTAAGAAGGGCTCCTGCTCCGTGCCTGGGGATGACACAGGGACAGGGGCCAGGCAGCCACAAGGTCACCTTTTTCTGCCCTGAGAAGTCACTTTGGGCTGGGCATCCTGGACTTTGCCAGCATAACAAAAAGGACAAAACACGAATTAATCTCACCCTTTTCTGTGGGACAGAAAAATGTACTTTCCTCTTCAATCCCAAGGGTTAAATCCCCCTGCTGAAATACAACCAAGGCAGCTGTTTCCTCCCTGCCATGCTGCAGAGGTGACTGAGTGCCTGGGGACATGATGGGATGCCCATTTGGCCAAAAAAAGGAACAACCAGATTCTAAATATAACCCAGAAAATAAATGGTAACAGCATTTCTCCACATCTGTTAGGCTTTTCCAAATCCTGATACATGATACCTTGAATCTCAGAGGTATTTAATTCCGAAAGGAGTTGAAATAAAATTGCTTTCATTGTCATCTGCTTTACTGTTTATCAGGTTAAAGATACTTCCTACAGGTACTGCTAGGACTTGATTCACGTCTTCAAAATGTCACAGAGGTGGAGCACGCACCTGGTTTTGAGAGAGAATGTACAATACCTCATTCTTGCACAGTTTCTCCTATCTTAGGGTTTAAAAATGCTTTAACTTATCACATCTCTGCCAAGCAATATTACCTCAGTTCTGGATGTAAATTGGAGAACAAAGCACTGAAATTACCCGGGCAGAGATGTGCAGAGTAATTCAAGAGAAGGGTTTGGAGTCAGGGTTTCCAGGTGTCCCATGAAAATCCTTCTCTTACAAACCAAGTTTTTTGGGGTTTGTTTTTTTTTTTCCCTTGGAAAAACAGAGAGCAGTAGCACGTTTTCATTAAGAAACAGAAGACAATAAATTTTGCACGTGCTGCTTAAACACTCACAATATCAATTGCACTGTCACACCACAATTACTGTTTATTAAGGCATAAAGGCAGGTAGAACCAGAGAATATCCTGAGTTGGAAGGGACTTGCAACAATCATCGAGTCCAGCTCCTGACTCTGCACAGGACAACCCAAAAATCACACCAGGAGGTGCCTGAGAGGGTTGGCCAAAGACTTCTTGAGCTCTGCCAGGCTGGTGCTGTGCCCATTCCCTGGGCAGCCCGTTCAGTGCCTGACCTCCCTCTGGGGGAAGAACCTTTTCCTGATACCCAACCCAAACCTCCCCTGACACATTTAACTGTTTAAAGTGAAGAGAAAGGACACAGATATCTTTTCATTATGGTTTGGCACGCTTTCCTCGGCCACAGCCCACAGTAAAAAATTGTTTCCTTGCAGCTGTGACCAAAGGAGCTGGCGCTCGATGATAAACGTCCAGAATTTCAGCCTCTCCAGAGTTTTAAGAGACAGATATTGACCTCTCCAGAGATAATTGAAACTTGTCTTCCCTTTTTAAAATGAGTCATATCCGTCAGAAGAAGCGACCGAATTTCTTGGAGGCAGGACGGGAACCATCATCAAAAAACTTGAAAGCTGATGCTAAATCACTAAGTGCCAAGTGCCTTTCTTACTTTGATTCAATAAACCCATCCCACAGTGAAAACAAGTGCAAGGACCATCCATTTCAGCATTCATCAGAGAGTGGAAACACAGGAAATTAAGAGTGTATCTTTTTGCCTGCCAGCTGGAGACAAAAAGTGAAGGAAAGATCTACTAATGAGGCAAAAAGTAGTTCAAATGAATTGAACATGTTCTGGTTCCAGAATGGGTATCGTCCTCAAAAAACACCATTGAAAAGCATCTTTTTTCCATTTTCTCACTCTTGAGAATTGAGAACTGCAATAAAAATACACACAGGGCCCTGTGTATCAGCTACCCACAGGCTGATGTAGCTTAGTAGTGATTTGGCAACTGCTTACAAAATCTAACACAGAGTGATGCATTTTTAAAATCTGGAGATCGCTAGGGCAGAAATAAATGGCAATTTTGGAAGACAATTATCTATTAAAAAAAGGCATGGCAACAAAAAAGCCATTGCTGGAAAATAGAGCCACCTGCATTGGCCAGTTTTGTGACACCGAGATATTTGACAAATTTTTCTGTAGGCATTTGATCAAATTTCAGAGTGAATGGGCACCCTACTGAATCATATTGATGAAATGGAGTTAAGGTGTATATTCTAAAATATAGACTTTTTTAATATACGTATCAACGTGGCACTGAGCTTTACCCAAAAGTATTTCAAGGCTCTTTTCCTTAGCTCTTATTCCAAGGATGGCACAGGAGATTGTGTCATTCCCAAGTAGTTTTGTTTGCTAAAATGGTAAGGACGTGAATTAGTAGCAAATAACCAACAAAACAAAGCAAAAAAAATGGGAAAGCAAAACAAAACGGAAAGAAAACTGCACACGGAACTAAACCAGAACACCAACCACCCTTACATTAAAAAAAAATTCCAACCATACACAAAGAAGTCCTGCTTCAAAACATAAGGAACAAAACAAACAAAATCTCAGCTCACAAAAAAATTGCCCAGACGAGGTGAAAAAGAAAATCCCAGACATTTGCAGCCCTACAGAAGCTCAGACCCACAACACAACTTTAATATACAAGAGAGGTAACTATAACAAACACATTTCTCCGTGGATTAAAAAAAGCATTTTGCATTGACCAGTCTACCAAACGTAAGTAAAACCTCTTAAGGATTTTATAATTTAACTCCCAATTCCAGGTTACAGCAGGTAGGTAGCAAACATTCTTGAATGGAGAGACCTGGGGTTTGCTTCTGACAGTCCCTCATTCATCAAAGGTCGAAAGAGTTTCACCCTTTACACTCCAAAGAAGAAACCTTTTCTCACACCATACATGTGGATATATTTATTATACACACACATAATGTCTCTATATTAACCTTCAATCCAAAGGTTTTGTTTCTATGGAAACAGCAGCAAGCAACTCTGTGTCAAAGTCCTGATAATTTCTTCATGAGCATGAAATGGAGGAGCATCTGCTGGAAACACAGATTAAAAAGGACTGACAATGGGAATGCAAATACTTTTCTTAACTTCAGGTTTTGATACCCTTTCTTTCAAGAAACATCTACGGAAGAGTCCAAACGAACTTCTGGATTAAACTAAAATCCATCCAAACACACATTTTGAAGAATGAGAAGCTGGAAACAAAAGGTTAGTTGAGAATTGCTTACCCAAAATTATTTTGCACAGATCTACAACGCAGAACAGCAACGTTTGATTAGAATCTAAAAACTCCAGTTTCCAAGTGTGGACTGTCTCATTTGGATACATTTTGAGTACCTGTGGGATTGCTGACAGGATCAGAACTGGGAGCTAAACAGGTTTCAACCAAAAGCATCAAACAAAAATCCTTTGATAAATACTGAAGCACTTCCCATATCAAAAGGACCTTCAACAGAACTGTTTTTCTCAGTAGGGACCAATAAACACACCTCAATACTTTGCCAAATTTCCAGTCCGAGTCAGCAGGAGAGAAATGAAGGTATTTTCTAAAACTCAAGCCTGAAAAATGGAGTGAAACACATCCATGCTGAATGTTTCATCCTTCAAACGCTACTCACGCAAACATTGGTACCACCAACAGTCTCAAGTGTTAGCAGGAGTTTTATGGGGAAAGCAGCAGGAACACTCAGCATTTATAGAATTCTCCCAAAGTCCACGTGTTCCTTATTAATATTTCCTTATTTATTCACTCTGTAACCTGATATGCAGAATTTTAGTTTGCTGAAGCATCAAGCATCATCCAAAGGCAACGTGTTTGGAGGAAAGAACCCACCTAACATGTTCCCTGAACCTATTAGCACACAGAATATCAGGTTTTAAACAGGAAAAGGGATATTAAAAATTACTGCTGTCAAACCCAGGTAATTAATGCGGATTAAAAAAGTCAACAGACCTGGGGAAATATTTGAAAATAATTATTTTATCACTTTACAGATTATTTCTGCTATGTACCAACCTTTAAAATAATAATAATATTACATGAGAAGCAGCCTTTAACCCAGAGCTCTGCATGTGTGAACTGCAGACTTCGAACACTTGCACTCTTTCTGTGGATATGAAAGGGTGATATGTGGGCTTTGATCTTTTAATAACTCTGCTTAAGAGGGTTTAACTGTGTGAATTAATCAGGGCTTCTGAAAAGCATTAATTAATTCCACTCTGGAAATTATTATTATTATTATGATTATATAACCACGTTACATAAGCCAGGGCATCCAAACTTTGCATTCATCTGGTGACTTCTGTGGAAATCTGGAGAGCTGCTCTGCATGACAAGGAGCAGAGAGCCCTGCACAATACGGTTGGACACTTAACAAGTGGAACGCTCAAATCGCATTACCGCAAAAGTAACAATTTAGGGGGACACCCTCAAAAATTCAGTGGGAATAATTAAAGGAAGCTGAAATATGACTCTTTTTCATTTTCTTTGAACTAAGCGAGTTAGCACGATAGCCTTTGTGTTTTTCAGACAGTATTAATTTTCAGGACTGCGAGGGGGGAAGGCCTGCAGGGCAAACTTGAAAAAGATTAGTCTAATTCAAGTCCTGTGTACAGAAGAGAGAGTTTTATCTGTCAGTTTGAAAGGGAACTTTAAAGAGGTTGTGATATGGAGCGGAATTATCACCACTATTAATTGCACAGGCATATTAAAAAGACCCTGGAAAGTGACCTCCTCTAATACAGAGAATGCACAGAGAAAAATATGTCTTAATCTTCTTTTCTGCACCGAGATAAATGTCAAGTGTATCTATCACCTCAATTAACCATAGGAAAAAAGCTGTCAAAATCTAATTCTTTTTTTGACAAGGCGTTTATTCTGAAACCAGCAGAGGGAGAAACAGGCACTTGTATTAGAAAGAGATGAGTGTCAAAGGGTTCTGAAACACATGGTGAGTTTTCCATGTGTGAAATGCTGATTAGAACCATGGTAAATCAGTGCTAGTGTGTTCTGGGTTTGTTGCCTGAGCTACAGGAAAACTGAGGGCTTTGTGGCATGGTTTACTTCAGCACTGAGGTTGCATTAACAAAGGAATGTTTTTCAGCTACAGCACCATGCAAAATGCAAAAGATCTGGTGAAATGAAAGAACCTGAACTTCAGGAACATTTAAGGCTATTTGACAGAATATTGTAAAACATATTTGTTGTGATAGTTTATTTGCTCTTTGTTTTTTCCTCTAAATAGAAATGAAACCTTTATGTGCCTTTTCCTGTTCCATCCATGTGATCTCCTCAGGGTGTTAGTATGGATTCACCTTTCATTAGCTTGAGTCATGCTCAGAAGTTTTCTTCTGCTACCCTTGAATTTTGCAGAAGACCAATAAAAGGCCTTGCAGAAAAATGATATTTACATGTCTTTCATGATCGAGCTTTGAAAGCACAATGACTGACATACTAATAAAACTTTCATATTAACAGCAGCTTGAAAGAATTCTGCCACGTAATTGGTACAACCAAACATGGCTTCAGTGAGAAACCCTGCAGAAGAGGAAAGCTGCCTATTTAAAGCAGTGTGTTTAGAAAGAAAGAGCAATTTGGGATCATGAGACTGCCTTAAAATCATCCAGACTTCTTTATTTTCAGAATTTGATGCGTGCCTATGTATCTGCGTGTGCATTCAGGTGTTTGAGACTCCTGCCTAAAACAAGAGACTTTGAATTGGTTTTAGAGTTACAGTGAAGCTTCTTGTGCAAAGTATTAATTTTAAGGAGAGAGAGGAATGACTGTAAGAATTGGGATGGAAATGCAGTAAAGGTATGGGATTTTTCAGCCTCCAGTGCTAAATCATTTCATATTTATCAGGAGGAGATGAGTCTCAGGGCAGTAGATAATGTCCTTTGCCACCATCCTTTTTCCAGGAACAAACGATGCCCAGAAAAGCTGGATCTGCACACTGGAAATGTACGTGACCTACGGGGTTTGTCAGAATATAGAGGTGCATCCAAGGATTAAATCAACTGCATCTCACAAAAAGGACAGGCTTCCCTAGGGAAAGCTCTGGGATTGCTTGTCAGCTGTAGCACAACTGAAAAACAACAGATCAGTCCTCTGCTTGTTTATGTTGTCACATGCTTCTGAATTCAGCGGCACTTTGTCATCTCGTGTCACAACTGGCTCCCTCTTTCCATGGGAGTCATGCAAATAACAGATCCTAAAAGTGCAATAATACAAACAGGCGTCCTCAAGCAGGTGCCTACTCCACTATTTTTTTTTTCTTCCTGCTCCTGTTTTAAATATTACTCCAAAATAAAACTTGGCCAAGTCAGAATCACGTCAAGGACGCTCCTTTTACAAGAATTCTGTTATATGAGCAGGGGATGAGCCGTGCAGTTGTGACAGCCACAATGATAGCATGTGTATATCTGCTAATATAAAGTTATTCAAAACAAAAATAAAAGAAACGCCAACATTTCTGAAAATATAGATTCTGCAACTTGAATTATTTCTAGAAAGTACAACACAGCAAACAACCCTTGTGCAAATATTAATTGTAAAATAGAGGATTTTAGGCAATAAACAGACTTTGAGTACTGAGAAATTTTCTCTTTGCTCTTTTTTAAACTCAGCCAAAGGAATTTGGATAGAAAAGTCTTGGAATTCTGGATAATGATATGAATAAAGTATAAGACAATCAGGCATGTATAAAAATGTGTTTGCTGTTGCATAATCATCCAATTCAACATTCTCTCCTACTTTCTAAGGTGCAAACACTCTGGAGCACTCAGTTAAAACCAGTAACAGCAGAGATTCACTTTTCCATTTCCCACACACTGCATCAGCTGCGCCAAGAATAAAACAAAATAAAAACCAACCACACCAGCCCAAAAACCTGGAAGTCTTTCTGAATTCCAAGAAATCAAAGTGCTAAGCAATGAAGCTTTAATAACACATTCTAAATCAGATCTAAACACACAGCAAAGGTCCAGAGCACCCACTGAGCCCCAGCAGCAAGATGAGAGAGTTCAAATTTGATCAACCCTGCTCTGGATTGCAGACTAACCTTCCTCTAAGTGTATCTCTTGTGAGGTCAGAATGTGCACCGAGCTCACCTGGCTCACCTAATGCACCTCAGTTTCTGGCTCACAGCATTTGTGTGCCTATCAGGACAGGGGGGCTCGTCCCTGAAGGAGAACAGAAGCTGCAGGAGGCATTTTGGTGTTTCTAGGAGCAAAACCATTGAGGTGTTCAGCAGGGACAGACAGGATGCAGCTGGTAGAGATACAGCCCGGATTTCTGCCATGAGAGAAGGAGAAGAATGAAAAATACAGAAATACAATCCCACCAGGACTGCTGGCATAAACCGGAGTCCTCCACAATCAAGAGGCCTCGTGTGACTCTGCACATGATGGTGCAGAAGCAGGGGTGGCCCACACAGGAGGTTCCTCTGCAGAGCTGAGATCCTCTGCGTCTGCTCAGTAAATTCTGCAGCAGGAACAAGAACCTGAGCCACTGCTGCTCTTTGGTTCTGGTGCAGGTGCTGAGAACTCATCAAAACCAGCTCGAGACCCCATCCAACCAGAAGGAAACACGACTTTGAACCAGCCAGGGTCCTGATCCTCTCTGATTCCTGGTACTGAGTTTTTCTTTGCCCTTTTTACCCCTCTTTTCCTGGACCTACACTTGCACTTAAGAAGATTCTTAGGAAATAGGTTTCCATTATCAAATCAGGGCACATTCTCAGCTCCCCTCATTTCTCACCACACCACAGATCACTGTGTAAGAGCTCCACTGGTGAAAAAAAAAGTGAGGCAGCAAGAGGGACACTGGACAGTTCAGCCCCTTCTCCTGTGTCCCTGCCTGAGCTACAGCCCTTCTCTGGAGGCCACCAAGCAGCTTGTCTCCAGCTGAGGTTTCTCACCCACTCGATTTTCCAATTTTCTGGAGTTAATACTCATCCCTGACACAGGCTTTACCCAGTGCCTGAGCAGGAACAGAGCAAAACCTCTATATTCTGGCTGTCTTGAGGCACCCGAGGCATTGGCAGGATTTAATTCACACGTGAATAGCGGCATCATAACACAGGACTGACTCATTCCGAACTCTTTTGAACATAATTTCATGAAACTCACTGGCATTGAAATCCTGAAGATTTCCTCTTGTTTATAAAAAAAAAGTTTACTCTTAAAGAGAATTTCATAAGATTGTGGTGTTTGGACCTCTCCATTCTGGGAAAGAGATGAGATCTCAGATTTTAAGAACAGTATCCATATGGCTTTATGAGGTGAGGGAGCTGGAACAGATACGAAGGCACTCTGAGGGGATTCTGTGGGGAGGAGATTATTAAGGAGCAGTGTATTTGCTTTAATCACAGCTGTAAATGCCTGCTCAAAGCACCTGGTTACTTCATACATTTTAAAATCATGAGAACAAGGTACCCTAACTGCAAGGGCCAGAGCACACTGCTCATTTCTGTACCCTGCCATCAAAATACTGTGAAGACTGTTCATGGTGGAGGAGCTTAAACACCACCATGAACAATTCTTAGCTAGAAAAACCTAGTTGATCTGCCACCAGCACACTTCTATCATAGCCCATGGTTAATATAATGTGAAAATAAAAAGATTTAACTAGACCTTTTCATTCAGATACCTCTAATTGGTTTCTAGTTAAAACTAGTAAATATTAGGCAATTGTTTTCTTTCAGTGAAGATAAAAGAAGATAAAAATTCTATCTGAAATGTGCAGTGTTTGCCTTCCCCCTTTTATGTTTTTGTGTCCGGAATTGGAAGATTTGAGGGGGTGACAGAGATAAAATCAGGATTAGCAAACCAATAAAAAATTACAGTGACCAGTAAAGCATGAAGATTTGTATAAATATTTGCAGAAACTGAAAAGAGCAGATGCACAATCAAATAGTCCAGAGAATCTGTGTACACTTGCTTTTAAAAGAAAACATTTCTGTCCCAATCTCAAAAAACAATGAGACAAAGAGAATGCTTTCATCAGCTGGACAGCTCCAAAATCCTTCAGCAGTCTGAGTTGGTTGCCAAAATAAAAATTATTAGGGAAAATATCTTTGTGGAAAGAAGCTTCAAGGCATATTCTGACTTGAAGGTCAGTTTGTCTAAAGAGACAATTTAGCCTGCATGGCTAAATACATATATAACACAGCTAAAAGTAGCTATATTGAACCCAGAAAGGAGCAGGAAAATCAGGTAAAATTGTACTGGCATCATTTCAAGTGTCTGCTCTGTTCCCTGAGAGACTGGGCCCCTGTCTCAAGCAGATATCCCCAATTCATGTGGCTGCACTGCTCCTGTTTCTCCTCTAATATGGTTTTGCAGAGCTGTGCCAGTTCCTACTGAGTGTGAGAAGATCCACAGAGTGTGAAATCGTGCAAACTAAATGAGCCGTAGGAGCAGTTTGCCCAAATCCCATACGATCAGCGTGGTAACCCAGTCACCTAGTATGTTATTTCCATTATTAGCAATAGCAATTATTCAGGCAAAGAAATGACAGAACAAACCCCTCGCTCCGAGCGCTTGCGCAGCGCCGGGTCTGAAAAAAGGATTATTACGTTCTTCCACGCACAAAGGACAACTGTATGCTAATGTCCCCCCTTTCCCTCACTAAGCTGCAGGGAAAGAGGCTTGTCAGGCCCCTGGACAGCTCACACTAATGCAAGAAGGCTCTCTCAAGCAGGCAGGCTGCAGAAAATGAGCTGAGGCATCTCGAGTGAACCTGTGAGCCAGGGGAAGCCTCCAGGCTGGGGCACAGTGCAGAGGAAAGGGGTTTGGTGGGAGCTTTCTGCCTCTCCTCACCGCCCAAGGAGGGCTCAGAATTGCTCTCCAGCATGTGGAATCGTGGAACAACACCCCTGCTTTCCCCCCAAAAGGCACCAGAGCAACCAGAAAGTTTCAGTTTGGGTTTTCTCTGCCCCCGAGCCCAGAGAATTCGGGCGCTGCCACCTGAAGCTTTGCTGTGCTCTAAAGGAAAGCAGTGTTTGTGAGTGATGAGCACACAGAAAATCTCACAGCAGACACTCATTAAAATGCACAGCATAATAAAAGAATTTACCAAGAGGAAGACAAAAGAATGGAAGAACAGTTAATAAAAGTGTCCTATTTCTGAAGAAACTAACAAGTGAGAAATTGCATTTTCACAACTGAGGTGACTGTTCCTTGACAAACATGTCGAAACAAGTTTTAGTTCTATTTCATTTATAGCTACCTTCAGCTAGAGTACTGTGTGTAGTTAACAAGCACAAGCTGCTTGGGAATTTTGCTTTTGGATTCTGCTTTTTGAAGGGTGGGGGGTTTTCTGGTATTAGGGATTTTGAGGGGTCATCTTTGTTGGCATTCTTCTAAGAGCTGTAGTTTGGGTTTGTTGGTTTTTTGTTTTTTTTTTTAATTAAACTAAACATTTGGTCCTGTTAAAATTTTTCCAATCAATTTAGGAGAGGAAGAAAAGAAAACCACACCCCAATCTAACATTGAAACATTTGTCTGCCCAAATATAGGCACTCGTTTGGCTAAGTAAAGATGTCCTGTTTGCAATCAAAATCAGAGATGACAATGACAAGAGAAGTGGAAGGTGTAGGACAGGAAACCTTTGACAATCCATCACCATCTGCTCAAATTTCACCACGAAAAAAGAAAAAATCTGTGCAACTGAACCTTGAGGAGACAGTACGAGAAGACTTTCAAATCCTTTAGAACAAAGATAAAAAACACTGATTAAAATTCGTTATGAGTCCCAGTAGGCTCATTTTCAACCCACCAGTTTGAGCGAGTTCTGCAGAAACACTTGGCACAAAACCTTTTAGCCTGTTACAGATCAAGTGTGAGAAAAGCTGTGGGTTTATCCCTGAAGCTGAGAATTCAAGTAGTTCCACACCAGGTGAGTGCAGTAACGCTTTTTAAGATGAGATTTATCAAGATAGCTTCAAGATTTACTTCTCTTAGGGTGGCATCTAAACTTTAAATGAAAGTAAGCAGCGCTGGAACAATGATTATTTTGGGGTTCTTTCCCTGCCTGCGAGTGACACCCCTTTGGCACTAATTCATCCCTTCCATATTTAATTGTGCATCCACTCCTGCAGGCACACCACAGATTAATGACTGGGGAGGAGTCCTTGTGAATCGTGCCACGTACAGCTGAGTTCCTCTTTCTCCCCCTCTCAATTCTTACCTCTAATGCTTGCTCGATTAGGTTTTCCTGTCAATACCCTAAGAAAATATGATGCACGGACTGCAGGTGATCTCAGTGATGACATCAGTACTTTTAATGTAACGAATATGAGCAATGAACTACTCTAAAATGAATGTCATTTTTCTGGGAGTTTCTGCTTTTTTAACCAAACTTTCTCCTCTCTCTCTCTCTACGCATAAGGTTTGGGGGCCACGTTTCATTTCTTTCTTTTCTGGTTCGTGCAAGGCTCAGCTGGGACAGGGGCAGGGTTGCAGGGCTGGCACACAGGACCTGGCAGAAAAAGGACCAAACACACACAGATCCCACAGCTCCATTCAGCCTGGGGAGATCTCTCCCTGCTCCCAGCTCCGGCTGCATCCAAAGACCCACATTTACCTCTGGGAAGGGACTAGAGCACACAGGGAGGAGCAAGAACCATGCTGCAGACCCCACCACCCCAAAAACAGCCTCAAAAACACTGCTGTGACAGAAGCCCCGTTGCTGCATAATTCAATTTTATAGAATCCTGAATACTGCTGCATTACATGTCCTAAATAAAGCTCTAATGTTGAGATGCCTTGATTCATCTTTTCTATCTGGAGATGATCATACACTGCTTTAACCCGACTTGCAAACTAGCCCCAGCATAAATAAAGAGCATTAGGAAGATCAAAGAAAGATCAGAAAGAGTTTTTTGGTGGTTGAAAAAGAAATAGACAAATAACATGCGTCTAAGCATTTTTGAAAAAGGCTCAAGCTTTCCTGTATTTCGAAAACAGTGATTTTACAGACATTAGTCAAGAGAGATAAAAATTATCTTTCAACAGAAGATTTTTAATCAAGACTGCAAGATTTAACTTTCTGTCTAAAAGAGGTGCTGTGCTGTAGTCATCATTCCCTGAACTTGGTAAAGAAAGTTATTAGATCCAACTGCATTTTAGGTCAAGATGAAGTAAAACACCTGAAACTGATCATTTCCTGCTCTCATATCTATGTCTCCAAAATCTAGAAGCTTTTATTTGGTTCACTTGGAATCACATTATCAGGAAGCAATTAGCCTTCTTAAAATGGAAAAAGGCTATATCATGCTCACTTATTTTTAATACCTCTTATCACATACAACAGGGAATAGTGAGGATAAAGGGAGAAAAAGATCACTGCTCCCAAAGAACAGCATTCATTAGGCAGATGCATAATACACCTCAGAGAAACCCACTGCTATTGCCACCTCATATTGCTGAGCTCTGGATTTACACACACTGTTAAAAGGGGTTTTTTTGGAAATCGGTGCCCTGCTAGTCTCCCTGCAGCCTTGAGGTCTCTCAGAGCACAAAGGACTATAACTGGATTACTCTTATTTTATACTAATGCCCCTTTGCAAGGCAGGACCTCTTCATCCTCGGCGTTGCAGAAACACGGAATAGAGGAGACACACAGATGCTCAGAGATGGGACAACTAACACTGGCCTCTGGTGGCCTGTGCAGAAACTGGCCAGGCTCTGGAAACCGAAATTTCCTGGGACAGGACCGTGCTTTCCTTTGAGAAGAGCCTATCCAGAGTGCCTGGGTGTAGAAAAACGGCTCCTTGTGGTACGGGTAGTGATGCGAGATCTCTATAAGTAACTTTTGGAGCATGAGGTTTATTGTTAAGGACGCAGATATAGGGGCCTTGCTTGGAGCTGCCAGCCGCAGCTCGAAGCAGGCCAGAAAAGCAAGAGGGAGCAGGAGAGAACTAAAAGAGTGAAGGAGTGAGAAGTAAGAAGTGTAGAAAGAGAGGAAAGCAGAAGAAGAAGTGACAGAAGTGTCTGAGATTCTCGTGTACAATACAATAAATCATCTTCTGTGCTGAATATTCTGATTTTCATCAACCAATCTAGTACAAGACACAAATCCTATATCATTTACATATAGCCTATAAGAATCATTGCATTACCATACTACATTACATTTTAAACCTTAAAAACCACTCTTTGGACCTTCTCTGCCAAGCTGGCAGGGTCTTCTGTGACTCTTGGACCTGTTTGCTAGCAGAAGGTATTTGTTCAATAAAAGGGGATTATCTTCAGTCAGCCACACTATTGTTTTCCAGTTGTTCAGTAACTGAGGCCTGGTATCTCAAAGTATGCCTTCATTTCTATTTCTCCTGTAGTTTCCATGTTCTCAGCATCTTTGGCCAGGCAATAGAACTTCCCTCTTTCATCTTCCCCAACACCTGGGGCTGTGGTGTTAATCAGCCCCCTGCCACCCAGGATTGAGCAGCCCAAGAAACCCTGAGCTGGGGCTGGTTTTCGCAGGCACTGTTTAACCTCCCAAACCCTCCCCAGCCCCTCTCCCCACTCTGGTTTGCTGCAGGAGCAGCCTGCTCCCCCAGCTCTAAGGTACCAGGCGTACCTTTGCTCCCAGAGTTGGGATTAACTCACTCTGGACCAGGCAGTTCTGCTACAAAGCCTGAAAGTCTGGGCTTTGGGGTGAAATCTGCCGTTTTCCTCTGCAATCTGAAACGCAGTGTGCAGCCAGGGGGCTGTGCTGGCACTCCTGAGTGTCCCTGCTCCCAGCATCTGGATCCCTTTTCCAGGTGCCCAGCTCACAAGGATGCCCCTCCTTCCCCAGGGAGCTGGGAACAGCATCGCCATCCCCTGCAGCACCAGGACAGCCCCAGAGAACAAAAGCAAACCCTCACCCAGCCTTAACACCTAATTTTAGGTGGAGGGAGGTTTTGCACCAGCAATTCATTTACAGAAGACTGGGAAAAGGTTTTGGAACTCATCTGAGTGCTCTGGAGAAGCTGCTGGGAGCGCTCCCTGCCATATGACACTTCTGAATGGAAATGTCTTTGTCCTGTGCATCGCTTTCTACTCCCCTTTGCAACTCCCATTTCCAAACAGGCTTGGCCTGTTATTTTCATTGGGTCCATCTGGGGCAGTTGCAGATTCCTGATACCCCCTATTTTATCAGGGGAACAAGAAGTCCCCAAAAGCTGCCTCCTGCTAACCAGAGAGGAAGAAGTTTGCCGAGGGCCCTGGTAAGCCATGTCCCAGGTAATGCATGCTGCCCAGAGCTTTGCAGGAAGTTGGATTCACTGCATCTTTTGTGCACAGCAATGGCCAATACCCTTCCAACAGCTGGGGAAGATCTAGTCTCACAATTTACTCTTTATTTCTGCCATGCATCCCTTCAAAATGAGAGGCAGGTCCCTCTTTTGCAGGTGTGCACAAAGATCAGGTGAGAACACAGTCAGACAGTGGGGGCTGGCTGGGACAGAGCTCCAGACCACCAGAGTGGTTCTCCTGGTGAATCTCTGGGACCAGCCACATTCCCCTCATCCCCTCGTTGCTGCAGGCACCGCTCAGCACCAGCACAGCCACCTGGCAGCTCACAGGAGACGAGCTGGGAGGGCCAGAGCCTCCTGGCAAGGCCAGATCCAGCACATGGGCTTCCCAGGCACAGCTTGGATCAGGGGCATTCATCCTTCTGCCGCACTGACAAAACCCAACAGGCAGTCACACAACATCCTCATTGTTCATCCGGGAGAAAAACAACCTCAGAGCGGCCACAAAGGGGAAAAAAAAAATATGTATGGGCACTCACGGCCCGACACGCGCTTTGTCTGGTCAGCGATACTGCCAAGAAAGAGGTGGCACCCGGCCAAAAATCCTCGGCGCAGCAACAAAACACGCGGAAAGCTCAATTATGAGGTGGCAAAAACGGCCACGGGCGACGAGAGGGAGCGCGGCGGCGCGCGGGGCGAGCACGCGGAATGGCTCGGGAACGGCTCGGGAACGGCCCTGTCCGTCTGTCGGAGGCTTGGAGACGTGGCTGGGTGACAGGCAGGGCTGGTCAGCCCGACAGACCACGCTTTCAGCACTTCATCAGAGCTGCTCTCAAAGCGCTGCCTCACAACTGTCAAGCGGCACCGCGCCGTAGGAGTTATAGAGACGTTTTCAAAAGGACAATAGTGGAGGAGCTCCGCGAATCGCTCCGCTCGAGCATGAGGGACTTGGCAGGGAATAAAGCATGGAGACGAAAATATAAAAAGCAGGTGGTGAAAATAAACCCCTTCCTTCTACCAAGGAGATCTCGTCCTGAATTTTCAAGGAGATACCTGGTAGCTGACGTGAGGGGCCCCAACAGCAGAGGAACCTGTATGTGGGGCGTGCAGCAACCACAGAACTCCTGGGCTACGGGACTTGTTTAGGTCACTGGGAGTGCCCACATGGTGCTCCCAATGGAAACCACTGGATTTTAACGCTTCTGTTATCACTTAATGTCAAAGGATGAACTCTGGAGTGGTGGGAGAAGTTCAGCCTGCACGGGTGCCTCGTATTTGTGGGCTGCTAAAATTGCCTTTACGAAAAGACCCAGAGGCTTTGCTCTCCCACATTTCAAAACCTTCCTCAGACAGCATTTGGAGATATTCCCAGCCTTCCTCATTCCTCTTTCGTCACGCTCCCAGTGAGTGAGCCCTGCTCTTTGCCAGAGCTACACCACGGGCAAGCCTGTGCCTAGGTAGGCCTTGTGCCTTGCTGATCCTGACTCGCTGCATCCGCTGCATTTTTGGGATGGCCTGGAAGGAACACACCTGCCGCCCAAAGCAGCTCAGTGCCACTGCAGCCATGCCAGCACCTCGCTGGTGTCCTGCAGGTCCCTCCCCAGTGACAGCACTGCCCCTGCCTGCACCACGGCCACCGCCTGCTCACAGATCAGCTGTCACTGCTGCTCCCCGAAATGCTTTCACCTGCCTGTCACCTCTGGTGTCACAGCAAAACCTGCAGAGTTTTGGTCCCGTGGGTGGGCAGCATGCATCGGATGAGGAACAAAATCAGGCTGCACTGCCCCAGGAATACTCAGAGTACAACCACATAAAAAATAATAATAATAATTAAAAAATCAAGCTACAAGCCACTCTTGTGTGTGTATTGTCTAGAAAGGCAAATGCAGTGGCTGCAGCCGTAAGCCCCTTCCCTGCTCTCCCTGTAAGGAATGGGCTGGCACAGCCGACACTTCATTAGTCATCCATTAAATACTTTCTGCTATTACAGCCCGAGGTGAGCCAGAGCCAGCGATGTAGAGTTTAGCAGATTAAAGGCACTCTCAGTTCCTGTAACCATTCTGTCCTGCAGTAGTTTAATTTCTCTAGGCTATCATCAACACATAAACCATTTTTGTAATCGTATTTGTGCCTTCTACTTTCCACACGCAAGCTTTCATTTAAGTCTTGATTTTATTCTATCTGACTGTATCTTTTTCAGACTAATTTTTTTTCTTTTTGCTACATCTACCAAAGGAAAAAAAAGTTACGCAGGTGTATAACCAGCAGAAAATTGCAACCCATAAATTTTCTATATAAATGCACTTTATAATGTGTGTAATAAAAAAAAGCCCAGTCATGTCAAGCTGCTTTAGAGTTGTAAATGGATCAAAGTATTAAAACACTTACATGAACTTGAATATGTAAGGCTAGCCAAAATATCCAGTGAAAGAAAGCTTTTTCTGATAAATACTAGTTTGATAGAAGTCTTACAGCAGCTTCAGTTGGGATTATAGGTTGGGGGTTTTTTTCCCTACAAGTCTTGTCAAGAAGTGCCAGCCTAACTGTCTCTTCTGATTGAGGTTTTAATCCTCTTGAAATTCATGTACTGCTTCTGAAGGTAATTCAGCACCTGAAACTGCTCCACTGCTTCTCAGGGGAAAACAGGAGTCAGTCAGTCCATGACACCTTCCACAAAAAAAAGTTATATTTACTTGCAGCAAAAAGACTGCAAAGTAAACATCTGTGTGTTTGTGTGCGTACACACACCAGGGATACAAAAATATGTGTACGTATATGAAATACACAAATAAAAATATCTCATGAATAACTTGAAAGTCAAAACTGAATGTCCCCCTAAGAGTCTTGGTAGTTGGGGTTTAAGATAGTCTGCTCTCAGATCCTGAGTACATCACACAGTCCTGAAGGGTCTGTCTGTGCCTTCTTTTTGCCAAAAGCTGAGCTTTCAGACATGTTGAATGAAAAAATAACTGCTCACATGAGAGAAAGCTGCTCTAGAGCTGCCACTCACTGTAAGGACACGCAGAGAAGAGTTAATGTGCAGGAACACTCAGATCTGAAGCCAGGAATGCACTTCCTTGCCAGCCCATCACAACAGTTTTAACGACACAAAAACCTGGAGATTTTGGACGTTTAGAAGCGTCACCTCAGCCACGGGATGAGAAACGCAGAGCTGTTCAAGCCCCTGCAGGAGGACTGCAAGGACAGACTGACACAGTGATGTCCCCCGACTCCTTCCTCACAGATTTCAGCCCCTTCCAGAGGCACCATTCAACCAGCCTGGCTGTGGAAGGGGAGGCACAGCCAGTAAACACAGGATCGGTTCGGACCTAAACGGGCAAAATAAAGATGGGGGAAGAGAGCAGAGTGCACAAATCCACCTTACAGGAAGGAAATTAAATGAGAGTAAGGAGCACTTAAGGGACCTGCCCCATCAGCAGAACTTGCCTAGGAATGACCTGTGAATCAAATCACACGTTCAATCCTGTAAGCCACAAGCCATTCTCTTCCTGAGACAGCCAGAATTCCTCTTAAGGAGAATGATGGATTTTCTGAACAGAAGCGTAACTCAGACATTTCTATGGATTAAGTTATTTCTGAATACCAGAGCCATGCGATTATATCCTTCCTAATGAGAATTTAGCTGTTCAGAAAAGCAAAGTAAGTGTTCTGAAAAGGTATGGTGTTATTCAAGTCAAAGCAGATACAACAAAAGAATGTTTTAGACACCTAAAGCTCCCCTTGTGATGGGCACAAGGCTTCACCTTCCTTTTATTTTTCATTTGTGGAGTCTTTATCCAGCTGGACAAAGTTCCTAAGCTCTAAACTTACTGGATTCTGTGCATTTGAGCTGATCGACAAATGTTTACTGCGACTTCTTTTTTGGAACAGAATGCCATAAAATTGGAATAAATTTGTTGCTATATAAGCAAACACATTATTTATGGAAAAGAACATTGTTATTATTTTGTATCTCATACAAACCTTAGTTACATTTCCTTTTTTTGGCTTTATTACATAACTCCAAAATTAACAGATAATTTCTTAATGTGGTTTTCATGTGAACCAGTAAGGGGAAATAAACTTAACGGCAGCATTTAAAAAGATAATCCAATTTTAAGCATTAACTTGGCCGATCTATCAAATAAATTCTAGATTAATTGATACCAATTTATGTATTAGTATTTAATTCTGGCTTGATGGCCTCGAGGGATGTTTCAGAATCTTGCCAGGCTTCATTGATCATATCCTGATATCCTGTATCAGTGAATATAATCAGAATGAGTGTATAAACTTACAATAGCAAAGCTGTTGCGTGGCAGGCAAACAGAAATTGCTATAGACAGTTTGCACCAATTAAAAAAGTTCAGCCAGTTAACCAAATACCTGAGGCAATCTTTCAGCCTTCAAAGTTGGAGGAAAGGTCTGTTTCAGCACCAAAGAGTAATTATATCCAGCCTGTGAGTGGCAGTTGAGTTTACAGAAAGGTTAAGAAAGCCCTATAGGTCAGCACAGGCAAATAACACCAAGGTGCCTGCGCTGAGATAGCTTAGGAGAAAACAGTAATTGAGGAGCAGAAATGTCAACACTTCATCACAGCCATCACCATTTTTACTGGTTTGGAGGAAAACATTTGATGCCCAGCTCCCAGACAGCCCTTGCAAAGCAGTACCAAGTTTGGAAGTGATCTGGATGTTCCATTTTCCTGGGGAGTCTGCTTTTCCCGGCCTTCCCACTGTCACAGCACAAATTACTGGGTGTGGAAAACTTGTGCAGCAAAGGGTTATTTCCCTGAATCCTCTCCGTTTCCTCAGGCTTTAACGACAGCCAAAAGCAGTTCACGAAAGTTCTCAAGAAAATGGTGGAGAGCTTAAGAAAAATATGGCTTGAGGCCATATGAATACTATTCATTACTTTAGATCAAACCTTAGACATTGTCATATCATTGTCTCCTGGTTTTATACCAAAGGAAAAGGCCACGCACCCTCATAAGATTTCAGAAAGAAGAGCTGACCCACTGAGCAGGTGATAAAACCACAATTCCAGCCCCAGGATGTTGCTGCCATCCCGTCCAAGAGAAAGCAGTGGCTGGAGAGGAAAGGCAGCCACAGTAACTCAGACAACATTTGCCCTAAATTTGGCTCAGGAAGGTGAATCACAGCACGAAATATTCCCTTTTCACACTGATTGCTTGTATGTTCACAAAAGGGGACAAATCCTGCTCGATAACCCTGCTGTCCCACACGAGGCAAAAGAGAAGAAGCGTGGAGGGACTTAAAGCACAACTTATGGCAGAAAGAAATGGAAAAAACAGCCTCTTTTGGATAAAACAGCAGCAGCTAATTTGAAAAATTTTCAGCATGCTCTGTGCACCAAGATGGCCACAGAATCACGGTTTCTTGCTGAGCTCGTGGGATACTTTCAGCCTCAGAAAAAAAAAACAGAAAGGAAAGGAAAATGTTACCATATCATTCTGAGAATTTAAGGACCTCTGTAGCACTGTCTGGAACAGAGAGCTCAACTGATTTACTGCTCTTAAAGCAGGCAGGGGAGAAGGCACCCTCACGTTAGATGAAGACATTAAGTGAGGAAATTACTGTTATAGGAGTGAATTAATTTTCATTGATCTCATTTCCTGACAGACATACCAGCAGTGAAGAGTTTACTAACTGTGGGTTCCTCCTTTGTCAGGTATCCCCTCCTCATGTTTTTACTGCAGCAGCAGAAAAATAGAACTAAAGAATGGAGGAAATACTTAACATTTCTCTCAAATCACCAATTAGTGCTCCTCTGGGGTAAAAGCTGTCTCATGCTGTTCAGCCTTTAAAAAAGATTTGCTGAATACAAGTACAAGGCTGGCACCATAATACAGAAATGCTGCTGGATTAAATTCCTTTGACAAAATATTGCATTTCTTTCTCTTTTATTTGCTGGCTCTTTTAATATGCTTTGAGGGTAGCCCAAAGAGTTTTACTTCAATATTTAGCTGCAAAAGTAGACAGTAATTGCAAATATTAATACTTCATTATCTTTACCACGTCTTACCTGAGGAAAATTTTTTATCACCATTTTGCCCAAGTGACAGAAATATTTGTTTCCTGGCTATACATCCAGATGCAAAAAAAATGGAGTTTGGGCAGAAATCAGCAGCTTCATTTAATGGATATAAAATTCACATGTCATATCTTGACCAAAAATAGGGGTGATATTCAATAGCAAACTTCTTCATTGCTATTTCCAACCAGGATCAGGTCTGCAACTAGAGTATAGCACAATTTGATCTGTGAATAGAAATATTTGAAGGAAAGATTCAGATCTCCTAATAAACCACCTTGAAATATAGCACAAACTCACCGTGCATGAGCAAAAGAAAAGCATTCCTTCACTTTTGGGTTTTATACCCATTGCTGCTGACTCACGGCATCAGAACAGAGGCTTATTTTAATTCTCTGGTCTTGGGAGTTAAAAATAAATAAAATAAAATAATCAGATGGCTGGTTTGTTTATTAATTTATTGCATTTCTAGCTACCCTTTTTTAAAAAGAAAATATTTAAAGTCTAGCTCAGGTACACCCTCAATATTAAGATACTCAAGGTTAATAAAAAGACATCATTTTATATCACCATTTTTGAACGGCCATCCTTCTGGTGGAGGCGCAAGGCCTGATCTTGGTTGAAAGCTTGAGTCTTGCTGAGCTTTCATTTTTCCAGCCCTCCGTAAATTTTTGGTGTGAAATTTTAATTGACCTAATTTCACAGAGTCACAGAACCATTTCGGTTTGAAAAGACTTCTGAGATCATCGGGTGCCACCGTTAACCTCACACGGCCAAGGCTGGCACTAAACCATTCCCCTGAGCACCACATCCACAATTCCTTTAAATCCCTCCAGCCTGGGGACCCAGCCACTGCCCTGGGCAGCCCATCCCAAGGTTTGACAAGCTTTTCAGTGAAGTTTGTTCTAATAACCAATCTGAGCAACCCTGAGGCCATTTCCACTTGTCCTGTTGTTTGTTAATCTGGAGGAAAGACCAGCACACACCTCACCCGAGTTTGCTTCCAGGTGGTCATGGGATTCTTCTAAGCCTGCTTTGCCTCAAAGAACAACACAAAAGCAGCAGCTTGTGAGATATATTAAATACATCAGTCAAATTTTTTGTCTAAATGAGACACATGAAATGCAGCTGTGGAACCCATTTATTCATGTGGATGCAAGATGGTGGCAACAGTAATTTAGCATCATCGTGGCTGTATGAAAACTTACAAAATAGCTTGCACTGTGTGCAAGGAAATGATGGAAAAATCTACATTAGCTGAAATGGGAACTCTTGTACTTTCTGCATTTCTTCTCCGTGAGGCTGAAGACTCCTGGCAATGCATTATTTCCCTCAGCCTCAGTCATTCCCAGGCCCTGGCACAAGCAGTGTTGTCTGTCATAACTTCCCATCTATCCACACATCCAGACAGAATTTGGTCCCCACAAGTCCATTTCTAATTGTCATAATGGCCAAAATAAAGGTGCAAAGCTTTAGCAGCACTGCCTTCTGCTCACAGGAGATGCAAGGACAAGAAATTCACTGTCTATGTTGGCAGTTCTGCTGCTGCCAGTGAAACAGAATCACCGGGAAACTTCAGAAAATAAAGGAGAGAGTATTCCAGTGAGGAAAAATTCATGCCTCACATAAATAATACCTGAGCTTTATAAAATTTGAGAAATAGCTCAAGAATTAAGGTTATTTACAAAACAGAGCAGTGTGTTGCCAGGGCACAAAAGAACTTTTGAGGCTCTGGTTCACAGCTCACATCTGCATGCTCACAGGTCAGCTGAAGGGAGCCCTGCACCACAAATGCAAATATAACAGAGATTCAGCACTGGAAAGAATTCAAATACATGACCACCATGGCAGTTCCCTAGCCATGAAGAATAAACCATTCTTTTCTAATTTATTCCTATGATACAACAATCAAAAGTTCATCTCTCTTCCCCACAGCACATGGATCTGACAATAATTTATTCACACTATTTTGAATATGAGTGTGCAAGACATTTTAAATATTATTAGATCACTAGATTCCCAATATTAGATGAACTGATGATATTTAGGGTGCTCACTTCCTAGCTGTGACATTCAAAACAAATCAGGACCTCTCTGTTAACCAGCAGCTCCAAGTCAGCCAACCAGAGAAGAAGAGTGGATCTTGAAGCACAGCTCCTTTTTCATTAATTCCTAATCATTGCAAACATCAAATTGTGGTACATGGTGGGAAACAGAGGCTTTCTTTTCAGCACACCCTTATGCCAAGAAATCCAGGTAGTATGGAATGGTATTTGGGAAAGTTAAGTTTTGTAAATCCCTATCCCTTGAAAAGAAAGCAACTGTGTGTCATAGACTCCGTAACACGTTGTGTCCACATATCAAATAATTTCTGGGATACAAACAGCACGAGGCTGATGACAACTGCAAGAAAAAAATTCAAAACCAACGGCCTTATCAGGTCTAGAGGGAAACAAGAGGGTGTTTTGGGGCTGAAGAAGTTGGTTATTCACTTTTAATTTAAGTACGATGGGTAAAGAGCTATCTCACTGCTTTTCTTTGTGTTTTCTTCAGTTACCAAGGAAATGCTTGGAGTGACTCACACAAAATATGTGGGGTTTGTTCATTAGTGGGGTTACATTTGCAATTCAGTCATTGACATTCCATATGAACTTGAAAAATAGAACACACTTCTCCATGACCAAGAATTTTACATGTGGGAACTCGCTGAAATTCCACACATTTTCTTCTAGATGATTCTAAAAACTACAGTTTTCCCTCATGAATACTTCTGAAAGCAACTTGCTGTCTAAAAAAATAAATAACAGAAACCCAAATCCCTAAGAAGTGTGGAAAGATGTTCACAGAGTTCAGCACTGGAAAATCTTCCCAAGGCTGCTGCACATTTTCACCTCTCCAACAACAGCAAACAAAGAATTCTTGGCTGGTCAGAAGGAAATCAGGAGGGTTGGATTATCACCTACTCACACTTCACATGGCACAGCAACAAAACAAATTTGGGGCAGTAAACAAAGACTCCTGTGAGCACAGCAATCAGCCCAAAAATGGCTTAATTCAGCATTAACTGGGACTCCACCCCTGCACCAGAAAATACACACATACTTGAAGAAAGTGATATTTCAATGCCCTAAGAACCCTTCATAACAAATTGGCTAAAATGGCCACATCTATCTTTACCACGAGATAGGTGAGGAAATTATTTTACTGCTTTAACTTATCTTAAAACACAGAAAGAAAAAAAGGCAAAAATAATAGGCATGCCATGTAGCAGATTAACTTGGACATTAACTGCGGCCCATTGAGAAGAGAATGAGTAATTATACTCAACTCATTGGTGATAACTCTCCAGCTCTCCATGGCCCTCAATCGAGAGCAGTTCTATTCAAGTTAGTCAAATGGACTGAGCAGAAATTGGTGTGAGATCAATATCAAGTTCTAGAACTAATGAAACCTAGTGAAGAGTTTTTTGTAGGGCCTTTTGTTTCCAAGGAAGGCGGCCATAGGGGGAGAGGAGGTGGTTTATTGTCAGCATCTCAAACTAGGCTCGAGTTCAGTCCTTCTTTCCCCAGAAAATACCAAAAGGAAAATTGAAGTCTGAAAGTACCATCATTTTTTCGGGGTTGTTTTGGGGGTCTTTGCTGAAATTTTGCTATTTTTTGTTGGGGGGAAATGGTTGTGCAGTTATTTTTAGTAGAAACTCCAGAATTTGAGATTTTAGAATTAAAAAAAAAAAAAATTAAGAAAATGTTGTCTGGCCTGAGGATTTAAATACCGTTATTGACAAAGCTTTTATTCTGTAGCATTGTCTTTCAGATTTACTTCACTTCTCATTATGCCGCTCTGATTTTGTTAGCGATTAATTCAATTAACATTCCCAGGTTGAGTCTATTTTGCCTGTGATATTATTGGGTGAGTGACCTCTCCCTGTTCTTAACCCACAAAGTTATATTTTGTTATATTTTCTCTCCCGTGTCCAGTTGCAGAGGGGAGTGACAGAATGTATTGTTTCTCTTTTTTCAGGGGGTGTTTTTTCTTTTTGTTGTGTTTGGTTTTTTGTTAGGTTTTTTTTGTTTGGTTGGGCTTTTTTTGGTTTTTGGGGTTTTTTTTTGAGTGACTAGCTTGCCCCAACAGACACCTGAATGTTAAAACCCTACATGAGCACACATTTACTCCTCAAAATCCTGGCACCTGCTAACAAATTTTCAGGATGACATTTTCAGAGAATACTTCTGCGTGTTAAAGCCGGCCCTTGAAGAACCTGAAATTTTAAATAGGCTAGAAAGATTTTGTTTGCTTTTTAAATAAAATTCATTTTTAGCAAAATACACTTGTACTCATCACAGAGGTATCACACAGATTTTACCCTTTGCCTGTGAGCATTATGAGGTCCACTGCCCACCTTCTCTGCATGGAACTGTAATTTCGTGTACAAATTACAATGAGATTTAAAACACTAACATTTATGCTAAGTGTATGTATAACCTCTCACAAAATTATATACTGATCTAGACAATAAAAAGCAAATTAAAATGTTCCAGTTTTGTCTTTTAAAACACTTGAAAATATAGATAGAATCACACTCTGCCTGAAGTCATCGTAACCATATAGAAAAGTCCTTCCAAAGGTGATCTGTGGTGATCACCTCATGATCACTGCACACCTTTCTGGAAAAGCTCACTTCCCACATCACAAGCCTGCTGTTTCATTTCTCAGCTTTGAAAGGACACACACATCTAAAAGTTGAATTTGCTCTGGAAAACCAACAACCAAACCACAAAAGTCTCCCCCACAAAAAAGAAAAAACCACCAAAACCAAAACCTTACATTAAACTCAGTGTGAAGAAGATAGAGATATACATGCTAGCATGGAAATGTGATTTGTTTAAGCAGTCCTGGGGATATTCCCGTGCTTCCAGTCATGTTCATTGAGGTGGTTTGACAAACCAGGCAGTGCTTCCAGCATGGGAAGTCTGATATGATTGTGCTTGTAGAGACAAATGCTGGCATGTGCAGAAATTCCTCATGGCTGCAAGACAGAGTCCTGTTTTCCTTGCAGTGGTGTCCCTGGAATATCCAGAGATAAGCAGAGTAAGCTGGCATTTATCCTCACAGAGCTGTTATTAAATCCTGGTTTGCATCACTTGCCCTCGCACAGAGTGGGATCAACAGGTTTTTTTTATTTCCAAGGGAATCATCATCCCATAGTTTGTGAAAGAGAATAAATCTTGGGCAAACACAGAGGCACACACACCTTCTTTGCAGTGCACAGACAGTTATTTTCACATGCATATACACGATATCTAAAAAAAAAAATCAAAATTCTTATTCCTGGCTTCCCCATCAAAGAAAATACTGTGCTCTCAACATCACAATTCCCCACGTGGGAATTTGTTTACTGGGCTCATACTTCCAAGGCAATGGTGCCTGTACTGAAGGATATTCTTCAAAACTAGGAGGCAACACTGGGGAAAAAAGGCAGAGAATAAAACTGTTTCTCTGTCGAACCATTCCTGCATTCCTGTTGGTGTTCACAAGTCATAAAAGCCATCATAACATTTTGAGCAAAAGCTTCTCAACATACAGGTATGCAAAAATTGATTTTTTTAAAGAAAATGAGTTTTATTGCTGTGTTTTACTGGCATTTTAAACAGGAAGAGAAGTGGAAACTTTTTCTCCCGTAATAGCAATAAGAGGTTTTACTTGTTGTTAATGAGAAGCATTATCTTTCCAGAGAGCTGAGTCTTCTCATTTTCATTTATATAGGAGATTGATTAACACTTAGCTAATTGGCACATGCAAATAAGGATTAGCTGAATTTGTTTTTCTTTACAGCTCAACGACTATAATTTAGATACTTATTTAGATTAAAATCTGTTATTTTTTGAAGGTAATTATCTGCCTGTTGTCAAAAATAACACAGTAAAATATATTACTAATTGTATTTTACAAGTGTTTCAGAAAATAGTTAATTAACTTCACTAAAAAAGTAAGCACAAAAAAAGCAAAGCTTCGCTTCACAATATTGGAACCAGGTCTTCTAATGAGAGAATAAAGACAAATTTTTTCTAATGAAGTGACGTCAAGGATAATTTGAGATGGAGCCACATTGAAACCATGAAGATTTCCAGCTGAAAACAGCTGCATATAACTAGAAATAGGTGGGAATGCCGATTGACTTTTGAATCCCCACTCTAAATAAAAGATAATTTTTCCAGCGCTGATTTATAAGGAAGAAAGATCTCCGGAGTCTCTGCCCTCCTACCCACCTGCCCTTCCCCATTATTCATGGCAAGGCCTGTTTTAGAGAGCAGCTTGAGGACGACTGCGTGGCTGGATGGGACAGGGCAGTTGTTTCCAAGGCTTTTTTCCGTGGTTTGAAGCTCTTTTTTGGATGTTTTGGGCTGAGTGAGAGCAGGTGGTCAGACGCGGGCGTTCGGCAAAGCAGCAGCGCGAGAGCAGAGACCTCACAGCAGCAACTGTGTGTGGCTCAGCTCATTTGATGGCTTGGGAAACAATGCAGCCCGGCACAGAGATTGTTCCAAAAACAGCTTTCTCTTTGCTCTCTTCCTGCGCTGTTACCGGAGGAGCTCACACGGATGTAAATAATTAGCTTTAATACTTGCTATCTCCCATAACCAAAGCAGCTAAATCACGTGCGTGACACTACAAAGATTTCAACTTCTATTATCATCTTCCAAGGTTTATCCTATCATATACATTAAAATATTTTAGTACAGCTTCTCATGAAGCACCAAGCCACAGACCAAAGCCAACTCCACCCAAGAGCTTACAAGATAATATTTAGAATTCAGAATAAGCACAGTAAAACTTCAGTGACCCATAGGGCAGCAGCTGGAGCTGTGAAATGCAGCCTCTGGTATATGGTTGGAATGTTTCTGTGAGGGGTAGTTACTGTCCCTCCAATTTTTCCTACAGCAAGTTCAGTGCACTGCAGCCCCAAAATTTATCAAGGTGGTTGAGTTTATCCACCAGACAGTGAGTGGTGACCATAATGAAACAATTATGGAATTTGACTCGGCTTATTTCCTTCACGCCTAACCCTCCATTCCCTCCTCAAATCCTAGAAAGTAGCATCTCCTCTAAAATTAATCTCCACAGCTTGCCTCTTTGGCTGGCAGGATTCAGGCTCCAGAAAGCTGCCACGGGCACACTGGCTGTCACAAACAGAGCTGCTGAAATTGCCTTCCCCAATGATGAGTGCTCACACCCTGCACAGCACCCGACAGACCCTTCCCCACACAAAGCAGCAACACCTCGATCTGTCCCTGAAGGCAGGGGTCATTCCTCACCCTCTGCCCCGAGGTGGAAGCTCCTCAAAAAATGTAAAGGGAAAAAGCACTCCATAGATGCTTTCTGGGTGTTTTCCCACTTTCTCTGCTTTGTGTGGCTAGCTTGGGTATTTTTCTCTTTAATAGACACGGAAAAGAACTGGATTATCCTGTCCCACTTCATGGGAAATAGCCCATCCAGAGCTATTTCAGGACTCTCTCTCTCTCTCTCCTTTCTTTCCCTCTGAAGGCCCAGGAGGGATGACAGCAGGTTTTCCTGTCTGGTTGCACTCTGGATACCAGGAATGTGTGCACAGAAACGTCTGAGGTGTATCAAGGAGGAATCAGCCTGGCTGTAGCCACGCAGACCTCAGTGGCCACCTTCTCTGTAGTCCACGCACAGTCTCTGTTAAATACGCCCTGCATTTCGTGCACAAACTATTGGTATTCCATCAGGATACTCCAGGCACCTTTGCAACACTCTGCTAAAATCAGGTTTAAGCAAGACAGCACCAAGAAAACCAGCTTGAAGTTCCTCTCAGGTCCAAGCGCCTCATTGACGTCTTGCAACCTAACTGAAACCTAACTGTACTTCCTGAAACAGCTTCTGTATTCCCCCCAGAGCTCAGCACAATCCCTCCCTACAGTGCTCTTCCCACAGCTTAAAGGAACTGTGAAAACATCACAAGATGAAGGTGTTGCCTCCAAACAATAAAACATTGAGGCTGGGGCACATGCTCTAGAGCAGAGAACTTCCCACTCAACCTCTGCACAGAATCAACAAGTGCCCAAGTTAAACTTAACTTTTCTAAGTCACACGTGTAGAGGGCAGATCAGAATCAAGCAAGCTCCACACCAAACAACTCGAAAAGGTTTCCAGGAATGCAGAATAAATATGCACATTCCCCTTAAAGTCTAAAATAATTTAGAAGCTTTTACTAAAATGTCAGCATGTGTCAAGAAATATTAACTTACATAATACTGCACCATTTTGCCTGCCAGATAATATTATAGAAACTTGGCATTCTAAGTGCTTCATGCTTTTCTAAGTGTTCTTACATGACTACAATAACTCAGCATGATTGAAACAGCAGTAAATTTTCCCCTGTTTAATTTTCACTTTCCATTTTATGCCATGACTGCTGCGAGCACAGTTATATTTGGTTACAACACCAAAACTATAATGACTTAGATTAAGGATTCTTGTTTTCAAATACCCGGGCTAAACTGGTCTTTAAGGAGTTGAACACTTCAGCACCCATTTCATCAAATAGCTCATAATTCTACACCGCTAACTTCTATATACATAATCTTATATAAACCTTTGCATCCCTGTATGCCTTGAAAAATAAACATTGACTCAATCACCTTTGTGAGGGTCCGAGTCCACAAGGGCCTCGCTTTGACAAACACCTATTAGCACATCTCAGTTTTCAAAGGAACCAGCCCCAAGACCCCACAGCATTTTTGGTGATTACTACAGGAATATTAAGATAGATTAGCGTCCTTTCTTTCAGCGTAAATACAAGCCTGAGCCATCTGGACCTTAAAACCTGGCAAAGAGTGGACAGAATTATATTTAGATTTAGGAAAGATGTTCCATAACACCAAGAATTTGTGAACCAGCTTTGATCTAGGCTAACAGAATATAACAAAGATTTTATTATTATTATTTTCTTTTCCAAACACCACCAGGCAGTAAGAATGCCATACTGAATTACCCCACCCATTTGCAAACACCCACTGCATTTTGAGTTGCACTTCATATGTTCCTTTCAATGCCAGCTTTGAAATCTTTCCCTGTCTTGGAGTCGAGATGAGTGGGAACTGGCAGAGCAGCAAAGACTAAAAGAAAGCTCTGTCCTAGAAGGCAGAGCTGGATTACCACAAATATCTGTGGTACAGACACCAAACTCCTGGTGGTTTACCAGGATGATCACTCGATACATCATGCTCTTCAAACTTATTCATAATTTATGTCTGTTTTTCTGGGATCCTGAATGCTGTGCCTGCATTTTAGCTTTCATTAACTACTATAAATTAAATAATAAATGAATAGTTAAATAACTTCCTGGAAAACCCTTAGGAGCGCTAACCAGATATCAGGGTTTGTAACCTTTCCTAAACTACTGGGAATAGAATGCTAAATAACATTTTTATTATCTCTTGGTTGTCAGATATTTATTCAGCTTTAAAACAGTGACATTCTAAAGGGTGATAGCAAGCCAAAAAAGCACAGCCAGAGCCAGCTGCATTCAATCCACATTTCAAAAATACACAGACTTGAATTCAATTGATTTTTTAAAATATTTTTAATATTCCTTCCAAAATGTATCACATAATTAGATATTGTATATCTGGGGGTTTTTTAAATAGGAAATACAGCAAATTGATAGCCTGACAGAGAAATCAATATATTGTTATCTGAATTTTGCTTTCAAGCTACCAACAAACAAGAAAAGACTGGAGGTTAAGGCGGCAGAATTTCTGGCTGGCAGCATTTTATTTACTGGTAGAGGCAAGGACAAGAAATCAGGGCTGGCAATTCCAGAAATGGGGGTAGGTAGGGCTGTGCAGGCTGCTCCAAACCTATGGAGACATCCTACATCCAGCAGAGGATTTGATTTTAGCAGGAAGTGCATGGGAATTGAGTTGGAATGTGAGGATCTCCAAGCTCCCTTCAATCCAAACCATTGTACAATAAATAACTATTAACCAGAAATGGCATGGGATGGTGAAAAAGCCTAATGAAAACAGATCTTTTTCCACTCTGTTTATTCCCCAGTTAAAAAATACACGTTTGTAGAGTTCAATTCAAAAACAAAAGAAGGTTTTTGAGCCAATATGCTACAAATATCACAGCTGGCTTTTTGCTACAGGCACCAGCCAGAAGAGCCTAACTCATCAGCCTAGGTGTGAGTGCAGTCAAAACACGAGCTACCCACACTGCTTTATCCCAGGGATTCAAATTCCATCCCATAAACATTCCTGACATCAGCTGTAGGGAGTGACAACCCTCACCTGCCCAACCAGCACATCCTCACCAACGTGAGCTCCCACTTTAAAGACTTCACACAATCATCCAGAATGAAAACACTACCAGATGTGAACAACTTACAGAATAAAATGCCACATTTTTGGTTGTGTACTGACCACGTAAGTAGATCACACTGTATTGCAACCTCTGCTTAAAAACATGAGCAGGTTTTACAACCACGTTTGTTTCAAAATTTGCTTTGGATGAAGATATCTGTGCCAAATATCAGTTCAGAAAAAGCTTCCAAAGCTGAGATATCATCTAGGTAGGAACAATGGAAGGAGAAAAAGCACCCCACAGGCTGTTATAAAAATGTAAACTTGAATTTAAAACACTCACTCACAAATAAAAACCCCATCTAAACCTAAAAAACCAACCACACACAAAAAACCCACCTCTCACACACAGAAAAAAAACCAAAAAGAAAGACACAACATGGTCACACAAAGATTTAATGCTGTCCCACAACCAGACACCACACAAGTCCAGAGCAGAGACTGAAGATGCTGGAATACAGATGTCTCCCTGTGAGACTTGCATGTGAGTTCTGAATTTGAAAGCCAAGCTGAATTTTCTTCACAGAAAATCCTGTGTTCAAATAATATCAGCCCTCTGTACTTTTCAGTGTTAATGTACCAGAAAAAGTAAAATATTTACTACCAGAACCACTATAAGGAAAGCCTGGGAGGGAACCCACAAAAAAAATAGCTGCCCATACATAATTCTGGTTTGTCTCTTAAGTAAAAGTCACACAGAAGTAAGGAAAATCCAAGTAGCTTGCTAGAACACGTCACCAGAAAGGGAAGGCGTGAATATAAAATAAACTTTTGCAAGAAAAGAAAATAAAAATCACAGCGGGAAAAAAAACAGACAAGTTTTATAGTCACGATTTTGGGAAGAAGTCACAGCTACATCCCTTTGTGCAGAGATCAGTGAGAAGAACAAAGCGTGACAATGCAACATCTCAGCAAACTGCTCTCTGTAGTTTTTGAATAAGAAGGGAAGATGAATTTGGATCTTGGCACGCTTGGCAGGCAGCTCTGGATCCATGGGGATGAGGGAGGAGACAGCTTGGAGATCTTTGTCGTGTTTCTGCACAGCTCACCACATGGACAGGCTGCAGGTGCTCCTGTTGCTTTTACTCCAAATGTCAGCGAGACCCTTCCACCCTGCTCTCCTCACTGCTATTCCCCCACACACAGAATGCCTCTTGCCCAGTCAATGCAGATATCTACGCATGAAGTGGTGTCCAGCATGCAGCAATAAGCATATTCCCTTAAGAAATCACCCAACACTGATTTTCATATTCTGCACTTCACCCTCCACACTGTTGTTAAACCCCAGTGTTAACGAAGCACCAGGCAGAGCCACCTAAACTCTGTGCTTAATTGAAAATACAGTTTCTTTTCTTTTTAATGCCTCTTGGTTGTGTTGTTACAGTGAAAAGTCCGAAAAACATGATCTGGAACAGTGCTAGAAACCTACTCACAGGATAAACAGAAATGCAAGAGACCCCTGCAGCTCCTGGGCTCCAAACTCAGAATTGCTGAACCAGACTTCTGCACGGTTACATCTGCTCAGGATTTGCTTCATTTTTAAATTTGATTCTGCTTCATTTTTCGAGCATCTCAATGTAAACATTCTCTTGGAAAGAGAGAAAACTGCAGCGACAGCCCAGGAGGATGCGTGTGTGAGGCTAAGACAGCTGCAAAGCTGAGCAAACGCTGCTCGGGAGAGCTGCTGGTGCAGCTCACAGGAGCAGCAGCCTGCTGAACCTGCATCCTTGCAAGCCCTGACACATGTTCCTGTGCCAGTGGATTTCCCTACGAGACAGATGTGCGTATGTAAATGGTTAATAGATCACGTCCCTTTTATAAAGGCAGCTCATCCGACAACAGTAAACAAAAACGCGCAAACAGCACACGAGAAAATGCCTGATGATGGCCCAATTTACATTAAAGACAGATGTTCTGACCCTGAGCATATTGCCTTCCTACGGATCATTTTTTTGTTTTATTCTGTCAAGCATACCTGTACATTTCACACAAAGTAAAAAAAAATATTAAAAAAAAAATCTGGTACTACTTTTTATTTCTTGTGCATGAAACAGAAGGTGACTCTACAGAGATCAACAGACTTCAGCTGAAGCTGGATGCTTCGAAGTTGCTGTTTTGAATGTAAAGACAATGACAACACTGCCACAAAGACAAATTTTACGTGCTCATTATAAGAGGGAATTTAATTCTACTTATTTGCATTACCCATTTCTTTTGCCCAGACAAGGGACCTGATTTGCAAAAACCTTCAAACTCAAACATTTAGTTGCAGACATCTCTGGGGAGCTGGAGGGCAGAAAATAGGTCACTGGTTTTGCAAGACCTTTATTTACACTTTAGCCAAATAACATGTTTGGATGGGGTTTTTTTGGCCCAGTATTGTCATTTCCCATCATCCCTGCCACGACACCACACAGAGGGGAGGGGAGCGTTTGCGTGTTCCCATGAAAGGCAGCTCGTGGCAGGCACTGAAACCAGGAACGTGGCAGATTCCACGATCCCATTCCCCTCCCCTGGCAGGGATCTGCCCCCACAAATGCTGGAGCACGAGTGGGGTGAGCAGCTTCTCCTGGTGGCATCCTTCCCAGGTGGGAGCTGCTTCTCCTGCTCCTTTCCCTTCCTCACAGCCCTGCACCCAGCCTGCATCCTGGGCAGCCTGCTGCTGGAGGTCTCTCCTCTGTCTCTCTTCCTAGGAAGGTGGATTTCCTACAGAACTCTCCCTCACACCTCCTTTAAGTCTCTGCCTCCTCTCTTGCCCCCTTTTCCCACTCACAGCACTCTGCCCACAGCAGCTGTAAGTGGAATGTGCCCTGACACAGCAAAACCATGCTCTGCTCACTACCTCCCCCTCAAAAAAAGTCCAGATCATTAATAATAAAATAAATGCGTTTTCAGGCTAAAAATATGTTTATCCGGATTACCAGATAAAGTTTCCTCCAAAGTTACTTCTCCTTACAGGAAGATGAAGGATGTCATCATAAAAAGTTTCAACTTCACTCCTTAAAACGGGTTAGCAGAAATTAATGTTATCTGGGTATGTTTTGCGATTAAGTCTCAAATATCTTTTCAGATAAAAGAAGTTTATCACTTCACACTTTAATAACAGCTGAGAGCATGAGCCTAAAGCTAAAAAAGTCGTCATCCTGCCAACAAGAAAATGATCCAGAACCATCTTAGACAAATATCTTAATAAGAAAAGCAAAACTTCTGCCCTCTCGCTTCAGAAACAGAGATACACTAAATTACTCAGATCCTCATTAAAGATTTACGCAGGAGGAAGGAGGGGAAGAGAAGAACCAAGGCGAAAAGTTGCAGTAATTTTTCAAAGAAACTTCCAGCAGCACATTGAAGCCCAAGGAACATCAGCCTTCTCTCCCATCTGTAAGGCAGAAGTGCTGGTTCTGGGCTGGGATTTCACAGCTGACAAAAGACCACACACAGTTTCAAGGGCATTGTCAGGAGTTCACCTGAGCCTAAACACTTCTGGCAGGGGACAAGCACTCAATATCCTGACCTAAACCAGGAGCAAGTCTTCAATTTTCTGTAAATATGCACGACAAATTTAGACATGGTAGGTACTCGAAAAGTTCTGAAGGTGGGGTAATATGTAAATTAAAATAAAATGGGAGGGAGGGAGGGAAAGTCTGACTACTGCAGATGATGGTGGTTTGAAGTGCAAGAACATCAGAATACTGTGGTAGCACTACAGAGTCTGCTTGGCCAGGTTCCTGTCAGTGGAGATGAAGCAAGAACATTTCAACTATTGCACTGCTCCTGGTAAACCTGTTTCCCTGAGCTGAAATGCTGCTCATTCCAGCTGTGGAATCCCTCCCCCTTCAGCCCATTTTCAGCTTTAACCAACCAGCTTTATAGACTACATAGAAAATGCTCCTAATGCTGCTCATGTTCAAATCCCTTTTTTATTTTTTTTTAATCCCTGTGTCATATTTTGCATAGGCCGAGGAGAAATCCATATGAAACATATGCAGTTACATAAATTGTGGTCAAAGACTTCCTGACGTTGAAATCTATGAGGCTGTGGGATATTCTCCCAAAGGAAGTGGAGGAGACTCTAACAAGTGAGACCCTTAAAACGTGTCCTAGCAGGAGAAGGGCAGATATTAACTCTGTAGTAACTAAAGGACCATTGCTTAGAGTAGCTACTCCCAGAATTTCAAGTTTGTCGTGGTTACTCTCAATAGAAAGGCCAATTAAACACTGTAAAATGCAACGAAAGACCATATAAATCTATTTGCATGGTTTCCTCAATCTTTAATAGGTTTTTGCAGCACAGGAACCAGATGTACTTTTATTGAACTGGGACCTTAAATATGGTGTAATCCATATGGCCAAAATAACTAGGTAATAACAGGGCATTTACTAGGGGACCATAATAATTATAGGATATTTCTCTTTATGATGTATAAGCAAAAGTTAACCACAAATGTAATTTATAAACTATTATTTTCATATATGAAATAAGCGACGGAGCAAGCGGCAGTGGGACTGCACTAAAAAAAAAAAGACATTTCAGGAAGAAAAGTATGACCATAGCTGGATCCTGTTTATCTCCCAGCTGAACAGTAAGGAAGAGACCCCCCTCCAAGCACAGATCCCCTTCCCATCCAGAGGCAGGGAAAGAAATCCCCACCTCCCAGCATCATCCCTCCCCAAGGCTGGACCTGCAGGAACCACTGCTGGAGATCCGCAGCCCAAGCGCTTCCAGGTTTCGGCTCCAGGGCTGGGAACTCCTGACCACATCCAGGAAAGCCACACGCAGAGCTGCAGCCCTGGGCTGCTCAACAGAGTCCTGAAAACTTCCCCTCATTCTCACATCATCAGTGCAGACCCGAGCCTTGCAGGCACTCAGTGCTCGGCCTTTCATTCCTTCACGTATTTAATAAAAAAATATTCCCAGCCACGCTTGCCTTGCTCCTCCCCGGACTCTTTTCCTTGCAGCTGCCCCAAAGAGATGTTTCCAGAAAAAGGAAAAAAAACCCCAACCCTGACTGCCATCCATTGCTCTCCATTACTTGTTTTGCAAAGGACTGGTTGGGTAAACACCACCCATGATTTTCTCGATTGCTCCAAACATGACCCTTCAAGAAAACTGTTCTAATACAAAGTCTCTAATCCAAAAGTAACAGGACAACGTTTAAGCCTAATTGCACCATTCTTTTATTTTAATCTAGGCCAGAGCACATTATAAGAGCACTTTTTAAATAAAAAGTAAAATTTTTACTAAAGTTTTACCCTAGAGTAAGGGTACAAAGTGTTGGGACAGAGTTTCAACATTTCCAAATTTAACCTCTTGCTTCATAGGATAACCACACACTCAACACTGATTGTATCAAGCTTCCCAGGATGCAATTCAATTCATCAGGGTTTTCTGTTTGCTTTTCAAATTATCACTAAATGCTTTTAGGGTTGGGGTTGTTTTGTTGCTTTGGAGTTTTTTTGATTTTTTGCTTTTCATGAAACTCGGCAGCAGGGGACGCGCATTTCTAGCGCCAGATTTGTTTCTTTCTTCAAGTTCCATTCAGAAAAGTACACCTGAAAAGCCATTTGAAAACTTCCAAGGAATTCAGATTGAAATAATAAAAGCAGCAAGTTAAGTTTCTCATCTGCACTCGAAACAAGATCTTAGAAATATCTCAGGCTCTTTCTCCCAAAAGTTCAGGTAGACAAAGTAGCCAAACAACCACAGTAAGAAAAACCTCTAACTCCTTGCTAGGGTTTTATCTATGCAAAAATTGTATTAAATTGTTTTTTGATGCTTCCAGACTCAGTCATAGCCTAAAACATTTTACTCTTTGCAGACAGCAGCATTCACAGGAAACAAAGATTTTTGCATTGTAGAGGAGAGAATAAGGGGAAACATTTTTCGTTATTTTACTTTAGCTTCATTAGATCAAATTATTGAATGAAGGATTATAAAAATGCTTCGCAGTACTAACAACTTCTCAGATGATCAGCTTCTAACAAGTCTCTTCCAGTGGATTAGCACTATTCCTCTCCGAAAACCTCAATTTAAAGCATATATAGTTATCATAAAAGCAGTTAAATTGTGTTAACCTCTCGATTTAACCCCAGAACAGAGGGGATGGCGTGGAGCCCAGCACAAAAAACTTGTGGCAGAGTGTGGCTCCCAACCAGTCCCTCAGCAGCAGCTCCACCTCCTCAACAACTCCTCTGACTTCAGCCTGAGCAAGTGGCTGCAGGTGAGAGGCTCTGCACCCCATCACCCATCACACACCACCTGCTCCTGCCAGCACCCAGATATTCGGTGTGCAGCCTTCCAAACCAGAGCCTGCTTCTCTGCCACCATTCAAAATCAATCCTGCGAAGAGCAACCAGACCTCATAAAGAGCAGCTAATAATTAATTACACTCCAATGGTCTTCCAGCCAGCTCCCATACATCATGGGCTGTTGGATGCTTTTAATCAAAGTGCTTCATTATCATATAGCAACATATCACTCTTATTTTTTTTTTTTTTTAAATAAAGGATGACATTTTTATAGCAGTAACCTTAAACTTTCCAGACACACATCTTACTAGGAAAGAAATGCCAAAAACAACTACAGATACAATAAACCATTTTTCCCTTTGGTAAGTGAAGTGGCATCCACACACTTTGGGGATGTGGGGGGAGGAAACAATGGGTGCCACACCATTTCAACAGAACAGCTGTGTATGCAAGCAACTCTAAAATCATTTTCCTCCTGCCCCCATCTAGCCAGATGTTCTGTCAGCAGAGGCTGGTACTGCTGAATTCCCTGGTGTGACGCTACAAACCAAATGCTTTCTCCACATTCACCAATCTCATTCAACCCTGGACAAAAACGGTCAAAGTTTTCACGTTCCTGCAAAGCGCTTTCCTGAGAGGGCACAGCACAGGGGAGAACACAAGGCAGGAAAGACAACTTGAAAATTTGTGTTATGAGACAGCCACCAGTCGTGAGGTAAGGATCCTGCCTGCTCACCTGTGCCACTCATTTCTGCATTTTTTTTCTGTCAAATAACCCAGAGTCCTTCCCCCACACGTTCAATATGGTACAAACTACTCCCTGAAATGCACAATAAATGCTGTTGAATAAATTCCCTCCTAAACCATTCCCAGCAGTGGGCTTTCACCCTTCCCCACCTCCACAAATGTCTCTTGCCAAAGAATTGGCCTAAAGAAATGCATCACAGAACAATTTAGGCTGGAAAAGACCTCCAAGATCCTTCCATGGACACATTCCAGCTCCTCAATGTCTGTCTGGCTGTGAGGGGCCCAGAACTGGACACAGGATTTGAGGTGTGACCTCGCCAGTGCTCAGGATGCCACTGCCCTTCTTGGCCACCAGCACCTCCAGGTCCTTCTCCTCTGGGCAATTTTCCATAAAACTCTTTGTGGTGAAGTTTTTTCACATTTATTTCTCCCCTGCTGTTAATCTATTAATAGTTAATACATTTTTTTTATGGGAATTATACACATTATGGAAACTTCATTTATTTTGAAGCATAGCAATAATCTGCCAACACTCTCCTGGAAAATTAATCACCCACAAGCAAACCCTTCCAGCCTCTCTGTTCAGAAGTCCAGGGTAAATGGCACACAAAATTTGTATTCCAAGACCACGCAGCCAGTTTCACGTTCATCACACACTTCCAAATCTGTTGGGTTTCCTAATGACAAAAATTTCTCACAGGAAAAATTATGTGGAACACACCTTTAAAGATCCCAAACCCTGTGGAAAGTAAAATAGGTCTCAGGATAGATGCATATGATTTATTGAAACAAAGCAAGTGATACAGAAATCATCCAACTCTTGTGCCACAGGACCTCCCCCATCTCTTTTCCATGGGGACAGAAGGCAAATACCATTTTTCTGTGGAGAACACTACGTGGGTTAAAAACTCTGCTCTGAAGGCTAATTTTTACCAAAGTGATGCACAGCTTCAAACCTTTTTCTAGGGCACGTGCCCTTTGGAGCATGGTCAGGGACTGCTGCTGCAACAAGGGGTGGGCAGAGCTCCCAAGGAGCAGAAAATTGAGATGCTGTCTCTATCAGTTCCCATAATTGCAGAGATGTTAGACCAGACCAAGGGGAAAGCCTTCCACCGAATATTTGCATGGAAATTCATGGCTTCCTTCAAGGAGCAAGGAAAACCATACAGTTCTCAGCTCCAAAGTACTTTAAATAGTGTAAGTTTGGATGCCTTTCCACTCTCACATAATGCTCCTCTGGGGCTGAGCAGGCAGAGGATGGAAGTTTCTGTAGCACCATCCCCTGTTGCTGGCACTTGGCCTCAATCCTGGGCTGCCTGTGGCATGAGGATGGGCATCCATAGTGTTCAGGAGCAATCAAGATGTAAAATAAAGAGAAGTATTTTAAGGAAGCTCTCTGGTCTCCTCTGTCCAACGTGAAATTAATTTTAAATTGCCCTTTCAGCAAATAAGTTGTTTTTATATAGATGGGAATAGAGAGGTAAGGAAAAAACAGGCTAATGCTGAAACAGTGGCACTAAAATTAACCTACTGAAAACACACAAATTTTTACCTTTCATCTTAACAAAAAAAAACAGTGTTAGAATACAAGCCAGCTGGAGAATCTGGAGTATTTTCTGTCAGCTCAATCACATTCCTGGTCTTACAAGTAATTGTTATCTGGGTTCTGACAGCATGTGGTACTCAGACTTTTTTTTCTGGAATGTTCGTAAAATCCAGCTTCCTACAGCCATTCATAAATATGATTTCCAATCAGATATATTCAGGTAACAATGAACAATTGTCCCCCTGTCCCCTGATCCACAGATCATGCCAGTGCAAGATTCTCCAGACTTGGGATTTAACTTCTTGTCATGGTTCCTTCACTGACAGCCCTGAAAAACCTGGATTTCGAGCAGCAATTGGCAACCCTTGAAACAACATAAGCACCTTTGGGTCCTCTCATTACAAGTATTTAAAAGTTAAAAAATATTTAGACAGTGTCCTGGGGCGTGCTCAGTGTGAAATGCCAGCCTGGGCAATCCCAAGAGTGCTCAGAGCAGCCCAGGTCCATTTACTGACAGGCTCTCAGACATTCCCACCCTAGGCAGAATGTGTCCACGGGGTACAACTCACCTCCTGAAAATTCTCTCCTTCAGATCTGATATCTGCCAATCGAGAGATGCCATTGTTCAAAACAACACACTCGAAGAGGTAGGAGGCAGGGGAATAATTCTGATTCAGGAGTATGAAGTTACTGCCACAAACGAAAGGTCATTTCACCAATTATCTCCTGCACAGATTTTGTATTAAATCCTGCATTATTAGGTTCACCAGGCTTTCTTCTGATTGCTATACGGAGAACTGAATATTTATGTAGAGCAAAAGGTTAAACTATAACTCATTGAAAAACTATGATGATGGATTTCGGTTTAATAAGCAGTGACACAAGGAATAAAATATACATGCATATATATATATAAAGTAAATATACTGTGCTTAATTGATTGAAAAAACCTGCTTTCCTATTCTAGCTGGTCTCCCACCCGTGCAAGGAAAGCAGCATCAGGAAGGGTTTCAGATTAAGCACTATCCCCTGCAGTGATTAGGCACTCCACAGCAAGGCAATTCAAAAGAGTTTAATTTCCTTCATGATTCAGCATCCTGATCGCTAAACCTCTCCTCATTCCGTCGTGCTGGTACAACACCACCTCCATTCCCAAATTTCGGTACCGAGCAGAAGCCGCGCTTACAGCGAGATTTTCCCTGGGGTTTTTCCTCTCCCCTTCCCCACTTCTTTCAGAGCAGGTCCCCGGTTTTGGGGGGGAGCCGGAGGGCAGTGAGCCCCCCTCCCCTGTGACTGATGGGGCTGGGTGGGGGCCAGGCTGGAGCCCAGGCTCGCAGCCCATGGGCTGGCAGTGGCAGAGACAGATGCCTCTCCGTAGCTGTGCAGATGGCACCAGCAAGGCTCCTCTGGCTCCTCCAACTGGGGCATGCCATCCCACGAAGAAGTGTCTCTGAGCAGAGATAAGAGGAGCAGGGGGGGAAAGTATCAGCTCGCCTATCAGGCGGGAGAGATCTGAAGGCAGAGCGAGTAGCAGGGAATGGCAAAATTCGCGAGTTCCGAACGCAACGATCTGGCCCAGGGGGCTGAAATCTGGGGAAGTGATAAGGAGCTGTAATAGAGTCTCTCAGAAGGAGCAGCAGCCTGACACTCGGGGAAACTCGCTCGGATGCCTATCCAGCAGCCCTGGGAGCAGGGGGGAGAGGGAGGAACAAACGGGAGCTCTAACGCTTGAACCGGCACTAGAAGAGATTTTCCTGGGCAAAACTCTACAGCTGAGCATCGCTCGCTCCGTAGGAAGAAAGCAAGAATTTATTGCATTAAATTTCAAGAGTAATTCAATGTGAAATGAGGAAAAAACAAACCCCAAGGGTGATGTCATTCTAGACATCTTACTATCACTGGATCTAAAGCAGCCCAGGAAAGAAGCCACTGATGCACAGGGCAGAGAACTTCATCTAGGGATGCTGACAAAGCAGCACAGAGCCACACTGACCCCTTGGAATAATCTCTGGATAACCTCCCCTAACCACCTCGAGCTACCAAAAAAGATAAACTTAGAAACAGTACTAGAGGGGATTTATTTCTGCTCAAGTCCTGACTAACAGGAGAATAGAAGAGAAGCAACTGAGAATTTGACATATGGGAGTAATAAATAACACTGTGGATTAAAGCAGTCAAAAAAAAAAGCATGTGTATATACATGCATAATTATTTTAAGCAAAACAGCTTTTCTTCTGATAGAGAGGAACAGAATGCATAGCAAGACCATCCCGGCTGTGCCAGAAAGAGGCACTTGAAAACAGAAAGAAACATAAATCACATGTCAAAAACAAGTTTGCATGGCTGAGGAATACAAAAGAACCAACATTAATCACAGTGCATTAAAGACAAGACACAAAGCTAACTAGAAAGGGACAAAATGCATCAGGAACAAATTGGTTCACACATAACAAGGGGAGACAAAGAAAGCAAGACCTTGATCCTAAAGAGAAGATGATGCATTTACTGCCTTGTGCCAAGGACTTCACCAAAAGGGGAAGTGTCCCCATCCTCCTGGGGTAACTAACGGGAGAGCAGCCCAAGGGCTTCCTTTTCCTCCCTCAGAAGGTCTTTGAAAGGATAAATAGACAGGTACTTCTCTGCAGTTCCTCAGTGCCTCCTTGATCTCCATGGGAAGTTCCCCATTGATGGGGATAATTAGGGAATTGCACACCGCTGGGATCAGTGGGAGCACACAGCTCTGTCTGTAGTGGTTACAGAGTGGTAGGTTGGCTCCAATAAAACCTAAATCAGGGCAGCATTCCCCTATCATTATCTTTGACTTCTCTGGGAAACCAAACAGCAGAGAGGGAACGTTGAACTGCCCTCTCCAGTCCAGCTGTGTTTGCACAACTGACAAGGACCCAGAGCCCAGACCCTGCTGGCCCCATAAACACACAGAATGTGCACATCTGGAAAAGAACGGATTTTTAAACAGTGTTGGGAGCTACACTGCAACCAGTAACAGGTCTTGAAAAGAAGCTGGTCCTACAGGACATGTGAGAAAGCACATTTTGAGACAGCAGAAGCTGCTTTAAATCTCGTATCTCACTGATGTGTTGTGTTGATACACTTCATGTCCAACAAACATAAGAGGATTTCTGAAAATGCTCCTTAAACTTTAAGCAAACAAACTCTTTGGAAAATTAAACTGATGGAGGATTTCCCTATATTAACATTGGCTTGAATCAGTTTTCACAAGAGAAGTACACTAGGAAACACTAGACTGAGTTTACATTTTCAGCATGTTTAACAGTGCTCATTGCACAAGCAATGCCAGGAATGCACCAGAACTGAGTTTTGAACCATTCACAGTTTAACAAATGCTACATTTTAAATGGTTGTTATTGAAATGGTAATTATAATTTTCACATTGAATGAACTTTCCATTTTGCAGGGGAAAAAAATCTACTTCACTAGAGCTGTGTCTCACAAAGCCCAGCTCCAAAAGCTCACAACTGAAAACGGCTTGATGTCATCTGATCACAAGCAGTTATGCAAGGAGAGGATCCAAAGGACTTGGGCTCAATGGAAGAGGATCTAGACATGAGCCAGATGATTTCTACCTTGCTATAGGACAGGTGGTCTGCACATTAACGGGCAGAGAAGCTTTCATTTGCATCAAAAGCCACAAAAACACATCTTGGGTAGGAGCAGCACAGGAAAACAAGCAGCAGCCAAGGATAGGATCAGTCAGACATGCATCACAGATGACTTCAGTGTACTTGATTGCTCTCTGGTGCACTGCTTTTTTCCAAGTTTCCTCTGCCTTTGTAGTTTGATCAATCTTATCTCGAGATCTCCTAGAAATCAAGCACGAGATGCTGCAGCTGTAAACCACAATCAGGCACCAGGGTGGTGACGTGGAGGAATTTGCTGTCACGATTGGATCTCCAATGATTTTCAATACTGCTTTGCCGTGGCAATAATTTGCATTCTTATTAAGATGAATTAGGATCATCATGTTGTATCATAACACACCCCATTAATACAAAGCAGCTTTGGAGCTTTATCAGTGATATGCATTTCCCCAACAGCCCAACATCCTTGCACTAAAATGTTTTTAACGTTGTTACCTTTCTACTGCATGAACACAGCAAATCCTTTCTATGGCTTCTCTGTGTTTTATACAATATTTCACGTGCATTTTGCTCAGCATATATTGGAAGCACAAATGTTGTCTCAATACTGCCCTTGTACTGTTTCTGGCTCTCATACCCCGAGATAACACAGTGCATTAGCACACTGCACTGGATTTAGTTTAACAGCTGAGTAATGGAAAGATAACCATTTATAAAACTCGATATGATGCTGGATCCATTTGGACCAGGACCAGGTATAGATGCTTTGTGTGATGGGGAGCAGGAGACGCTCTCTCCACCCCCACACACTCTTATTCTCACTTGGGAACATGATATACTTTTAAATACACTCTCTTCAAGTGGTGTGGTGGAGAAATTTCCTCTCTAAAAAGCAGGAAGCTATTTTTCAAAGGCTACCTTTTAATTTTGAAAGAGACTGCATTCAAGCCAGAAGATCAGCTACCAATATTTTTTAAGTGATCTAAAGCATGACAAGCTTAGCCAGCAATAGAAAACCCATACAATCTATCCACTATTGTCTGAGGGTTAATATAGTTATACCAAGCCTATTACTTCCGAGCCTCCTAATGAAAAATGTTCTATTTAACAAAGTGAACATCAACATCCTGAAGAGGTTCTTCTGCTATCTGTCTTCTACCTTTAATTTTAATTAAGAAAACAAATGGACAGTAAATTTGAAGCAAAGAATCAACATTAATCTCTAAATCAAAACCATTTACATTGAGATTACAATTAATCATATGCATGAAATATCTTATTTAATAGGGTGATGCCCTCAGTTACTTTGTTTAATCACTAAAACAATTCAATTTCCAAAATTAGAATTTGGAACCATTCCAAACATAACCCATTAAGATTATCAATCCAGCAAGAACAGTGACACTGAACCTCTGAAAAATAAACTCTCCAAAACTTTTTTATTCCTACACTGAAGAATGTAAAGTGAGCCCAGACAGAGCGAACCTCAATTAAAAATAGGGAGGGGTAATGCAACATCTAAACAAGGAGATGACCCCAGGACATTTGCACTTAAACTTGTTGGTGGCATTACTCAATCCCTGTTCAAATACAGGGCACTAGGCCAGATCTTAACCTTGAATAAACAAATCAACTCCACAAAATTACTGGATTTACCTCCAGTTACAGCGGGCGTGGGTTTGGTTAATTAATGAAGGCAAGATTTTGCCAGCATCTGTAATAAAGGGCAGAGAGGACACGATTTTAGCTTTGCAGCTGTCACGTGGGATGCTGCACAGAGATCAGGTCTTGGCCCAGATGCACACACAGGCTGCCACCAAAATATACCAGGGTACACCAGTGATGGCTCCCACAGCTGGCTAAGCCTTTTGTTCAGGTTAAACATTTAAAAAATGTCTCTTCAGCCGCCCTATTCAAACAGAGGTACCACAATTGTGGTCCACACCCTCCCGTTGTTTGTGAGAATCACACATCCCTCACAAGAATCTCCTGCTGTCCTCAAAAGCAGGTAGAGGCAGGATTTGAGCAGGCAGACCAAAGCAGCCAGCTTTGGTTTAGCCTGGCCGTAATATTCCAGCCAGCACACCAAAACATGGCTGGAGCACTTCATGGAAACATGAATTTACACACACACACGCCTTTTACCTCCAGCCAAATGCCATAAGTCTTGAGAGGCTGCCTCAGCAAGATTAACACGAGACTATTCATTATGGGATCAATAAGCCTGTCCTCTCAGGGGCTCTTTTCCTCTTGCCCCACTCAGCTTTCCACTCTGAGGCAGGGTGGATTTATTTAAAGGATAAAACTCTTCTGAACTGAAGACTGCCCGATGATTTCTGTTCTCATCTTGTATTTTAGCACTATGTCTCCAAAATTTAAAAAAAAAAAAAAAGGAGCAGGGAAAGGAATCAAGAAGAAACTGGGTCATGGTGCTCTGGACACCCCAAAGTGGGTTTGTATATCTCCGTGCCACATCCTAATAGAGAAGAGCAGACACATTCTGCTTTCTTACTTAAATGACACTTCTCATCTAAAAGTTCATTTTTCAAGTAGATTTTCCTCGCTTCGCGTGCTCGGAGCCACCCTGCCAGCAGAGGAGAACAAGTCCTTCTGGCTCCCTGCCTCCTCCACGTGCCAAATCTCCTCCCGTGGCACCTCAGCCACCTTCTCCTTTCCTCCCTCGCAGGGCTCCAGCCTCTCCCCGCTCTGCAAACTCACCAGAAGAGCCAGAAAAGCAAAAAGTACCCCCAGAGCTGCGACGGGGACCCAGCCCAGCACATCCCCACCTTCACACAGGCCACCAAGAGCCCCGCTCTGAGGCACTGATCCACCTCGGCCAGGCCACAACCCCAGTCACAAAAGACAACAAAATTCACCATTACTCTTCAAACAGAAGGGGTGAGCAATGCCCCTCTCCTTCCTCTCATCCTCAGGAAAATACGAGTTTACCCATTAGAGCAAGGTTCTTGCTCCTAAAAATCTTCTTTAGGTAAAAATGTGCTTTTATACCACGCAATTCTCTGGCAGTTCTTTTTGGGGACACGCCACATGGCTGGTTAGGGAACAGTCCTAACTCAGACCCTTATTTCTCATTTGCTAAAAAACATTCTTTTGTTACCTCCGGGGATACCACAGACTTACATTTGCCTGGATGGCTGATGTATGTGGAAGAAATACCTGCAGTTAATGCTAAAGTGAGACAGGCTACTGGAAGGGGCACCATTTTATTTTAAAAATAAATAAATAAATAAATCAAGTAAGTTCTTCTCAGCTTGTATCCTTGACGTATCAACTCCTGCGTTGCCTTCAGGCAAGAAATAAAGAATATGAACTGACAAATCAAGTAAACACATTTCGTGTGCTGCTTTCGGAGTGCAACGTGATAATGGGTTTCCTAAATAATTCTCGTTTTCGCCGGCGCTGAACCAAAAGAAGGATAAATCCAGCAGCAGCCCGTCTCACCTCTTCCGAGCACGCACAGGGGCTGAGAGGGACTCAGGAGCAAGGTATTGGACTTCTCTGTTCCATAAAACCCACGGTGGAAAATTCGGCGAGACAAGACAAACACCCGAAACCAAGGGTGGTGACAACAAGGGGACACCCCAGCGGGAGCATCTGTCCTTCCCAAAAGCCCTCGTCCCCCTGGAAGCTGTGCCAGCTGCAGCTCCCGGGGGTGAGGACGAGGCCCTGCCGCCGAGCCCGTGCTCTGGGGGAGGAGACCCAGCCAGCCACGGCCACCCCACAGAGCCAGGATCGACCCCATCGATGGGAAATGGAACACCTCGTGCTGGGGAAGCCGATCCTTCCCGCTGGAAGTACGGGCCCAACGCTCGGCAGCGCCCGATGCTGAGGAGAGACTGATTGATGGAGAAGGATTGATCCTCCCGGCCCTTGTCAGGCAGCCAACTGCTGCCTCAGACAAAGAGGTCTATGTGGAATGCTACCAGGCAGCCACTCCAATCATGCCACAGCTTATAATGCCTCCCCGTTCCTCCCCCCTTCATTTTTAACAGCTACTTATGCGCTAAACAACCGCTTTCTCCACACGTTTTGAAGACTGACAGCGGGAAAACATCCCTGAGGTACGGCAGCCTTATCCAGCCAGCTGCCCCCAAATCACGTCCCACTTCCTCTCAGAAACAAGGCCGTGAAAAGTTTTCAGAAAAAGTCAGAGGAGTCCTGGCCAAAGAAACTCTTCCAAAGAGTAGAGACAGATGGAGGGACGTTTCGTGAAGCTTCCTTGCTGAAATAGCCAACAGGTAACGAAGGAATGGGAGGGAGGATGTGCACAGATTTCAGGACTGAAGGGTGCTGTGTCAAAACCCAGCTCGGATCAGACACAATGAAGTATTACTGTTGCCTTTTGGCAGTACGCATCACATCTGTGAATTTTTTCTTTTTTTTTCAATCTTGCCACGTTTTCTTCCCTGCATTAATTCCGTGGTGTGGAAGAGTCACATCAGTCCCCCCGTGAAGGGCAGGAGCACACCTCTCCTCCAGGTTCGACCCCCAAACCTCATTAATTGCAGCAGCATCCTCAGGGCCCCGTGTTTGCACGTGAGGTCCGGAGAAGGAGAAGGAGAAGGAGAAGGAGAAGGAGAAGGAGAAGGAGAAGGAGAAGGAGAAGGAGAAGGAGAAGGAGAAGGAGAAGGAGAAGGAGAAGGAGAGCACCCCACACGAACAGACGGCTGACTGCTCGGTCTGGCTGCCTTCCACCCCCTCCCTCAGAGTCCCCAGGGCGAAGCTCTGCTGACAAAAAGGGCCTTTGCAAATACCACGCGAGATAAGCACGGCGGCGCACGCGGCTCCTGGCATCTGTTTATCGTTAAAGATAACCTCACCTGGATGGCTGGGGAAACGGCCCACCTGTCTTTTTAAAAATAGGTTTCATCTCTTCCCGCACAGCAATCTGCCTGTGCTGAGTGATGCTTTAAAAATATACCAAGACACGGTGCTAACACTGAAGCATTTCCTTACCCAGCCGGGCAGGGATAAGATCTGCATCTCACAAAAGGCCAACATATGGTGCTGATAGCTCCCTGATTATGTCAACATTTATTAGTTAAGTAAAAATCACCAGCCTTCTTTAAAGGAAGGAGCCCAGATGCCTGCAATTAATATTTCTCCACTCCACCGAAGAAACTGTAATGCAATTCCTAATGTCTCTACTTGAAAAGGCTCGAAACTCACAAATTATGTCATTAGAAGCTGCAACGGGGTAACGAGAGGCTCGGTACAATGCATTTTCATTAGCCGAGGCTAATTGGAGCCAAATGAGTAAAACAATGCAGGGAGGGCGAAGCAACAGAAATCCTCGGGTCTTTAGGAGCCGAAATAAATGAGGGTAATCAGCGGCATATGCAGAATACAGCGTGTTCAATTAATATAAACGGGAGAGCAGTCAACTGCGGCGCTCCACCGGGGCACACGGGGAGCTGGTGGGCAGCAGATGTCCCATCGTGGGGTGCAAACACACCACGGAGACAGGGAGAGCCCTCGGGATGCCCAGAACAGCAGGATTAGGGGGGTGGAAAACCCCACAAGAGGGATACCTGAGCAGGGAAAGCAGCATGGACCCAGGGAGGAGATGGAGAAAGGGAGGAGACAGACACCTGTTTGAGGGACGCCCAAAAAAAACAGAACTAGGGGGCTAAAAACCCCAAAAATTGCCACAGGAGGGGAAGCTGAGCAGAGAAAGCAGCACAGACCTGGGGAGGAGATGGAGGAAAGGGAGGAGATGGCTGCCTGTTTGAGGGACACCCAAAAAAACAGAACTAGGGGGTTAAAAACCCCAAAAATCACAACAGGAGGGGAAGCTGAGCAGGGAAACCAGCACAGACCTCGGGAGGAGATGGAAAAAGGGGACGAGACAGACAGCTGTTTGAGGGACACCCAAAAAAACAGAACTAGGGGGTTAAAAACCCCAAAAATCACAACAGGAGGGGAAGCTGAGCAGGGAAACCAGCACAGACTTCGGGAGGAGATGGAAAAAGGGGACGAGACAGACAGCTGTTTGAGGGACACCCAAAAAAACAGAACTAGGGGGTCCAAACACCCCAAAATCGCCACAGGAGGGAAATCTGAGCATGGAAAGCAGCACAGACCTCGGGAGAAGATGGAAAAAGGGGAGGAGACGGCCGCCTGTCACATTAGAGGAAAGGCAGTCATGGCAGCTCTACCCTTGGCAGCTCCAACGCTTGCCACCTGCACGCACAGATATTTTCTGGGGGTGGATTCTCTGATCCATCCTCCTCCTCCTCCATCTTTTCATCACGTCAGTTTAATTGTTACAGTAACCGCAGTAAATTGATTTTGCAATTTAGCTTTCAGACCCTTCTGAAGCGAAAACAACCAACCTTGTCTTTCACTTCAATCTTCTTCTCAATAAGATCAAGGCTGCTGTCCCTCAATTTTCTCTTCTTTCAGAAGAGAGAATAATGATGAGCTCCCTGTTCAGCATTTGCTTCTGGTCCAATCCGTGGCAGAGCACGAATTTATTTTTTTTAATTCCCATTAGGCAAAGGCCCTTTTTTAATATTATGCTTTGGGACTTAATGCTTTAGAGATGATGTCATTTTGTAGCTCAAAAGTCACAAAATGCCTATGCTTTTTCAAGTTACTGGCGTTTTTATGCAATTCTTGATACACTTTTTTTTGCCTTTGCCAAAGAGGAATTGCCAATAAATCTATTACTGTTCTCCAAGTACAAAGCTAAGGGGCTCACATACCTGTAAACACTGAATTTTACTGTACGAATCCTACTGAAATTAAGCAAATTATATGAAAGCTTAGTGAGCTCTCTGTCACTCACAGCCACAGATACCCTGCCTCTTTTCCATATTCTGGAAAACAATAACAAGGTTCTGCATCCATTAACAAAATTGCAATTTCATGATCAAGTCTGCACTGACTAACCTTGTCTTTCATCACTTCCCATCAATAAATGATGCTCTGGTGACTCAAGCACTGAATGATAAACGTGTTTTCAGTCAAAGACCAATTTTATCTTAAAGCAATTAATTCATCTCTGTTTCAGCATTTGATACACAGGTTTAGATGGGAGGTTGGTCTTAACCCCAAGATTCCCCTCCCTCCTTATTCTCTCCCAGAAGAAAATAGCTTTCACTATTCACATTTCACTATTTCACTGAAGAAATCTGAGGGGAAAGACAGAAGTTAAATACTAGGAAGGTCAAAAAGCTTTATCATCATGAGAGTGAAGATGAGGCAGCATTTCCTTTTGTGCCCTACTACACTGATTGTGTCTGAAGATTAGAGCAGACAGCAAATTACACAGGAGATATCCATGCAATACAACCAGAATTAAAAAATAGCCAAACGTACAAGGTGGAACATCAGGGATGGTTTAGGAATGCCTACAGAAGCAAAGAGTTAAAGCAATTATGAGTCCTCAGTCATGCAAAATTACAAATGAGCAGCTGAATATTCATATCCATGAGCTGTTAAAATATGTTCCAAGTTCCTGAAGTTTGCCTGGTCATTCTTCTCTTAGCTTGGTTCGTTGGTCCCAGAAATCCATCTATGTATATCAAATTTAAGAAAAAAAAGAGTTCCTACTGCAAAATCAAACAACCCTAATAATGCAACAAATTTTTGGAAGAGGCTTGAGGCTGCATAAACCTTTAAAACCCAAGCAGAGGCCGACTTCAGACCCTGCTAATGCTGAATCCAGAATAAGTACACAAAACTCACTGCAAAAAAAATATTAAGCTGAAATAAATTAATCCGAATAATCCAAGTTTCACAGGCAGCAATTGCTGGTATTGTTTTATTTATTCTGCACCAGCCCAATTGTGCTGAAACACATTAATGTTTTGCTGTCCTGTGTAATTGAAATGGAATGAGTTGTAAGGCAGCCCACGCAAATAACCTGAAATAAGTGAAACTGCAGGTCTGGGCTGGCCGTGATTGTTGGCAGTGCAGACAATGATCAGCTCCTTGGATCCCTTACCAAGGCTACAAAAGGAGTTTGACTTAGGTTTAAATTACTTTTGTCTGAGAAAAACACATTCCAGGGATATTTCCCTGTGAAATATGTGAAATACTGGAGAGAAGAGGGAAAAAAAAAAAAAAAGCAGATTACTGACATCCATGCAATTTTTAAAGTCCTAAAATTCTGCTCCCTTCCTCCCTCAGTGACATATGACAAAGACAAAGAAAGAATATACAGATCCCAGAGGAGATTCAATAACTGTTTTTAAACATAGAGAAGAATCTGTGAGGGTAGGACAAAACCACAACACTTATTTTAAATCCTGGTCCCTATTAAGACAGTGGGGAAACCTTCAAAAAGTCTACGGATTTGCCTCTTCTGCTTTATAGATTCCTCCCTCCATTTTTATGTAACTAAACATTAAAAAGGTCAAAAGAAAAAAAAATCCTGAAGCATTCCTGTAAAACAGCCCTCCCCAAAACAAAAAAACCCTCAAACCCATACTCAATTAAAATAGTATTTCCCCCAAAATAGCATGAATATGCATAGCAATAGTTAAAAATGCCTGTGTGGATACTCTGATGTGGAGAAATTCTGGTGACATTTATTTCCATTTTAGAAATTAATCAGGATGAGTATTTCTATTAATAAATGCATATTTTGAGATAAGAATAATTTTCTCGAAGATGGCAGGAAAACCACAAGTCTAAAGGTGTCATTCCCAAGCACAGCATCCAAACCACCTTCCAAGTCAAATCCTACAGATTCTGCTATATTTGCAGAAAAGAGTGGGAGGAGGGACAGGGAGGTGGTCGGGGAGAATAAGTTGCACGTTTTTCAGCACATATTTGTAAATACATGATCTCAAAATATCCCAGTGAAGTCCCTACTAGGAAAGTCCTAAAGGATCTGCTGAAGGTCAGGAGCCAGATAGATTTCAGCTCCAGGAACCCGCAGAAAGCAAGCAGCAAGACAAAACACAAACAATTCAGGTTTTCCAGACAAGCAGAACTTGAAGAATCCCTTTTCCCACGCGATAGGGAAAGGTCTGTTCCGTGTACAACCTGGCTCAGCTTTTCCTATGTAGGTCAGAGTATGTAGGGCAGGCAGCTTGTGAGACTCCAGAGGTGCCACTACGAAATCTACCTGCAGCAACTCGTTTTTCCAGCAGCCAGCCCATCCCAAAGGTTTCTCTGATAGATTGCTTAGGTTGAGCTCCTGCACCCCAACTCGCCTTCACGTTCATGTTTGGGCATTAGTGTCCAAACGTTCCCTGTTTCCCACCAGCCCAGCATCCCTGGTTTTGTCCTTGCCCTAAATTGTTTTTGGTATGGAGGGAAAAGGAAAGAGTGGCTTTCAAAGACAATAACAGAAGAAGGCACAATAATTGAAAGTTACTCTCTCAGGCTTGGATATCAGCCATAGAAACAAGAGCTAAACCAGTGACCTTCCCATCAACAGTAGGTCTTGTAATTTCATTTTTTTTTTCCTTGAAAAAATAAAAACTACTGGCTAAAGCCACAGAGCCTTGTGTCACTGTATAACAGAAGAATATTTCATGTCGCATTTTACAACATCAGCACTTCAAGGGGACAAAACCGTGCGTGAGCATTTCCACTGCACCACAGACAGAGAAACCCACTGGACACTTCCCAGTTTTCTCTCTCAGCCAAATAAGATGGAGATCGTTCAGCTGCTGTTTATTTGCCAGGCTCCCAGCTGAGGGTTCCCCTCTGCAGTGCCTAACTGAGCAGATTAGCAGGGCACCAGTGAGCATTTCTCTGCAGATGCTCTTTATCTGCCCAGCAGGAGCTGCAGCAGGGGAAGGCCTTTCTGGCACGACAGGATATCTCAGGCTTTTGGGACCCCTCCCATGCCCTTCTTTGCCGGTGGACACAGAGCCCCGAGGAGGCTGTGCTGCTCCCCAGCAAGGAGGCTTAGGAGGCTCCCTATATCCTCGTTCTGGTCCTCCCTCAGGAGTCCTGCATTATTTCCAAAGAGGAATAGTTATTCTCCCTCAAAATTACATCAATCCTTCGCCTTTACACACCCCAAAAGAAAAACAGCTCTGCCACATCCCTTCTGAAAACTCTGCTATCCACAGTTCATTACTTTGCTTTGACACACTGAGGATTTTCCCCCAGAGAGCCAAGTTTTCTGCAGGGGTAGGAGGACAGCCTCAAACACCAGGATACCCCAAACACACAGCTTTCCTTTCACAGCTCCTTGGCATCACACGAGGAAGTGCTGCTGGCATCACAGGCATGAAGAAAGCCTTAACAGAAAGTCACAGACAGCAGCAAAGGCTGGGGCTTGTTCTCACCTCGTTGCCGCTGGAGTGCTGATGAAGTTGCACATCATCCCCGTGCTTTAAACATGAAAGCAGCAGGTGAAGGTCAGCGTGGCTCCTAACTGCCCTGTCAGCACGCAAGTTTCAACCTTGATTTCTCTTCTAAAACAAGAAGTGATTCTCTGTCCTGCCTGTGTTTAAAAAGGAGATTGATCTGCTCTTGGGCAATACCACTTGTAATTACAGCTGCACAGAGAGTAGATAAACCAAGGGATGGGAGCAGGAGAGAGAAGAGAGCACCAGAACTTTGAAGACACGTATCAGAGACTAGACATGAGGCACTGAGGTTATTCACAAGGGTGACCACCGGTGTTAAAGCACTAACAAAAACAGAGGCTACATTAATTTCCAAAAATAAGTAGATAACCAAAAAAATGCCTCACACTCACCAACACTAAATAATTTCAGAATACCTTAGCTCAGAGCCATGAGCCCCCCACAAACACAGGGAAAAAACAGAAGTTGCTGCAGCTGTTGATTGTCAGGTCTCTTCTCAGAGAACTTTCACCATGACCAAGCCAGCAAGGAGAAACTCCATCCCTCCATCCAGCACCATCACCAGCTTTTAATTTCTGCTCCAATAGCCCACCGCAAACAAACTCTAGTTCTAAGAATGACCAAACAGGCTCCTCCCTCTAGCAATAATCTCTCTCTCTCCCCGGCCATCATCATGTCAATTCTTGGTACCAGACTCCGCTGGACACCTGAAAACCAGCTCACACAGACTGTTGTGGTGGCTACTGGGCCACACAAGGATGTTCTCACCACCTGCTGCTTTTTCCCCCATCTCTGTCTTCAATTCACACAAAACTTGTGGGATGAAATGTTTATGCCACCTGAAGTGAGACCTGTGCCACGAGACAGGGTTGTTTGAGCGCTCCTGCGATGCTGCTCTTTGCTCTGTTCTTTTCACCACTGCCATCAGATATTGCTGTAAAACATCACAGAAACAAGAGAGGAACTTTCACCAACCTTCTCTGCTCCAGGCTCAACCAGGGGCTCCTTCTGCTGGGGGAAGGGCTCACTCCACTCGAACAGGGAATCTTCCAAAAATTCCCAGTAAGCCTCAAAGCAAAACCCCCTTCCACTCCAGAGGAAAAGCTTAACCTCCCTTGTTGCCTGATTTTTATACTACACTCCCATCAGCCCTTGCTATTGACAATCAGCTGTGATTAATCACCCGTGATGGCACGGACCGGGACGCTCCACAAAATACCGATTAGTGGGTTAGCATCTACAGATGACTTTGCCATCTCAGCAGCACTTTACAAACATTAACTAATCAGAGTTTCTTAACCTCCCTTCACCTGCCTCTCACCTGGCCCCTCCTATCTCTTCCCCTTTCCTCTTGCTTGCCTGCAAGGAAGCTCCTTCCTCTCCCAGCTGTGAGAAATCTGTATTCTGCCCTACCCACACCTTCCTCGCTCCCTCATCTTCTCTTTTCCTCTTTTCACCCTCAGGCATCCTTGTTCCAATTAAAAACCCCAGATGGAGCAGCTGGAAGATGCCTAAATATCCTAATGGACAGTGAGATGCAGCAAAAGAAATATTTAAGGCTTCATGAGGAGGTGAGCAGCACAGAGGGAAGGAGATGTGAGTGACAGAAATAGGGTAAGGCATGTTTGCCTAAGAGTGAGGACAGCAGAGAGCTACAAAAAGCAGAGAACAAGCAGAAAGGAGAAAAAGGACCAAGCCCATTAACATTTGTCTTTTCTTATCAAGAAGGTTTCAGGTGTGGTGAGTTCTCTTGTTGCAAGCTGCCCACAGAGACACAGCACCACGTGAGCCTGCAGGAAAGAGCAGAAGCTGATGATGACAGATGTTTAGAATGCACTGAAATTCAATAGCTCTGGTTTCGTTCCCTATAAATTTCCAGATATCCACAGAATTGAAGTGAGACGTGAATAAAACTCACTTTATATTCCAGAAAAAAAAAAGGAAAATTATACAATAAATACCAAAGTTTCAAAATAAGTCTTCTTCTTTCTGTTCAGGATGACTTAGAAAAAAATAAAATTACAATAGAAATTTCAAGGCGAGAACAAATAATTTCATTTGAAGTCAATGTGTGCACAAAATCACAGTTTAATAACTTCATGGAATCATGGGATGGTTTGGGTGGGAAGGGACATTAAAGTTCACCCAGTGCCACCCCTGCCATGGGCAGGACACCTTCCACTGTCCCAGGCTGCTCCAAGCCCATCCAACCTGGCCTTGGACACTGCCAGGGATCCAGGGGCAGCCACAGCTTCTCTGGGCACCCTGTGCCAGGGCCTCCCCACCCTCAGAGCCAAGAATTTCTTTCTAATATCCCATCTAAATCTCTCTTATTTTAGTTTAAAACCACTTCCCCTTTTCCTATCACTTTCTGCCCATACAAAAGTCAATCTCCCATTTTTATATAAGCCCCCTTTAGGCACTGGAAGGGGCTCTGAGGTCCTCACGTCTGCAATTCCCACAGCCCAGGTGCAGCACCCTGCACTTCTTTATCACCTCCACTAATTTATGAACAAATTTTAACACAACCATTTGAAAGTTTCTAAGAAAAGTGAGGCTCTCAAAAAGCCTTTCAAGCGAGATGATGAGGAAGCTCTGCTGCAACAGCTCCAGCCTGACAACCCGATGGAAGTGACTGTACAACAAAACACAGAGATCCACAGAGAAAAAGACGTTCAGCTGCTGCTACCAGACCCCCGGAATCTCTGAGCAGGTTCAGAAGGGGGGAATCACTCCTGGATTCACCCTTGCTCAGGCTGCAGCAGTTCTGCACTGTCAGGTGCACTGTCAGAGTCCACCACGGACTGGATTTCTTCCCTTGAGACATAACTCGTCTTTTCTAAGGAAATTTCAAGGTTCCTGTGAGATGTTGCAGACATCAGACACCCCACATGGGAATTTGCTTGTGCTTTTGATGCTCACTGCCTGATTGTCTGGTTTGGGGTAAGAAAGGTGAGACCAAGTGGTGCCTTTCTGTCTTTAACTTTCTTTCACAAAAGCATGATTTGGTTTCCTAGAAAAATCTGGGAATTTGCCATAGGCCAATCCCCAAAAATGGTCACAATGCAGACAGGGACTGCAGCACAGAGCAGCACCTGCCTTGTTTGCACAGTGCAACGATGATTAAAAACCACGTGTAGGATGGCCAGGCTAGGAGTTACTCTTGTTTTGCTGGCGATGGGGAACAAAAAAAAAGCACTGTGGTAAAAGTGGCTCAATAAATTACGTGCAACAGAGTTAATGCAGGTGTGCTTTCTTGGCCATGGAGCAGGCAAGGGACTCAAGAAGTGACTCTGAGGCAGGGAAATTTGAGATCAGTGGTGCTGCCTTCAGCAGAAAACTGATTATTTGGAATTAATGTTAATAAATCCACCTCTCCTTTCCTATACCCACTCCCCCTTCTCCCAGCCCTGCCACAAAGACTCCCTGCAAGCTGCTGGCTGATTGCAGCATCCAGCACAAAACAAACCCCTTTCCCCTTCCTTTGTGTCACGTATTTGCACTGATACAGAACCTCTGTGTCTCTTGCTTTGCGTGGCTGACATGCCAGCCAGAGCCAGCAATCTTCACTTGGCAGGAATTTCCATGTGAAAAGGATATTTTGAAGAAAGCCTGTGGGCCGGAGCCAAGGTAAAAAAATCTCCTCACTCTCCCCAGCAAATGCTGCTTTTCCAGTGTGAAAGTGTTGAGCCACTGCCCTCGGAACCACTGTTCCCATGGATTTGTCCCAGGTTGGAGCCTGTCATCGTCACAGCAGGAGTAGGAAGAGGGTTTTTCAGCGGGATGGGGATCGCCAACAGCACAGACATTGTTTCTTCACAAAGGAAACAAACTTCAGCCCGAGGTTTTGGCCGGCAGCACATCCCTAATGCAAACAGCCCTCGGCCCCATTGCTCTGGGAAGGGTGACTGGGCCTAGCAGGGAGAGGAATAACCCCAGGCAGCGGCTGACAGCTAAATCCAGCCCATTGAAAATGAGAAGAAAAGTACACATTTCCAACAGCTACCCCCTGAAATGAGCTGCCAGAGGGTGAAGCTGGGTGGTTCAGGTTTTGTTTAAATTTTTCAGATCAAGGTTAGGGTGCCTTCCCTGCATCACAACTCGTTGCAGACCGGAGCAAGACTGGCTGAGCTGCAAACACCCCGGCACGGAGCAAACACTGCAAAAGAAGGAAGCTTTGTGGAGCCAGGGTTTCAGCGAGAATAAAATGACCAATACTGGTATTCCTGCTCTTTCAGCTCGAGCCATGAGCTGGATTTGGAGTCTCGCCCGCAGCATCCCTCAGGAGGGGAATGTCTCCACCGTGCAACCTCACTGGCGAGCCCGAGCCCTTCCCAGCCACCTCAGCATCCAAACTCCTCTCTTGGCTTTCATCGCAGTGTGCCCCGAGCATCACCATCAGCTTTCCTGCCGCCTCCCCAGCGTGCCTGATACCTGCTGCCCCATAACCCTGGCTGTACCCCAGGCAAATCCCACCCGGGAGTTCGCCCCCAGACTCCGGGGCAAAACCGTGGGGTTTCAGCCAGTAAATCTGACTGCTGCAGCCACCCACCCCTCGAAGGACCGAGTGGCTTCCCGCTTTACGTGAAGCGAGGCAGGGGAGGGGTGCAGTGCCCTCCCCGGCTCCAGTGGTGCGAAACCAGCCGGGTGCGGCTGCAGAGCCGCGGGGACAGGGCTCTGTCACACCCCCAGGTGCCACCTGCACGGAAAGGACACTGTCACACCCCCAGTGGCCCCTGGCCGGGCGGGGTGGGGCTGGCACCTGCACGGAAAGGACACTGTCACACCCCCAGGTGGCCCTGGCCGGGCGGGGTGGGGCTGTCACCCGCACGGAAAGGACACTGTCACACCCCCAGGTGCCCCTGGCCGGGCGGGGTGGGGCTGTCACCTGCACGGAAAGGGCTCTGTCACACCCCCAGGTGGCCCTGGCCGGGGCCGGCACCCGCTCGGGAGATGCGCGCAGCGCGCAGAGGATGCTGCGCCGGGATCCCCGCCGGCAGGGCGGAGCAGGGCACGGCATCCACGATCGGCCCCGCCCGTGGGGCTCGTCCCCTCTCTCCAGGAGGAGCCGCGGGCTGCCTTTGCTGCTTTTTCCTGCCTTTTTTTTCCCGTGGGATGCGGGACGGGAGCGCGGGGCAAGAGCTCCGCAGCGCGGCCGCTGCGCGCACTGCGGACGGAGCGCTCAGCCCGCTCCTCCCGAGCCCTCCCCGCCACGGGCCCGCGGCTCCGGCCGCCTTCACGGCTCCGGTTCGGCGAGTCCGGTCACCAAATCCCCACCGAGAGGAGGGCAGCGCTCCCCTCTCCCTCCCCGAGCCGCCCGTCGCCTCCAGGCTCCCGCTGAAGTTTCTGATCCCGGCTTTAACGCTCCCGCTGAAGTTTCTGATCCCGGCTTTAACGCTCCCGCTGAAGTTTCTTATCCCGGCTTTAACGCTGCCGCTGAGGTTTCTTATCCCGGCTTTAACGCCGCCGCTGAAGTTTCTGATCCCGGCTTTAACGCTGCCGCTGAGGTTTCTTATCCCGGCTTTAACGCCGCCGCTGAAGTTTCTGATCCCGGCTTTAACGCCGCCGCCGAGGTTTCGCAACCCTGCTCGTTTTGTTTCAGGTGGGGAGAGGTTCCTGCCCGTGCAAGAAATGGGGTGGTCACAAGCGTTCTGCGGGCTGTTGCTTTGCCTTGTCCTCAAAGCAGAGAGTGTCTGACACTGCTCTGTGCTGGCGGTCGTGAGCTATGGGTGGCCCTGAAAGAGCTCCTCAATTATCTGTAATATATTTAATTTTGAGCTGTCTCCCTGTTGTCACCGAAACCGCGGGGAAAAACAAGAACTCTCGAACATTTTCAGTGTTAAGGAATCAAGGCATTACTTTACGCTGGCCAGGATGTTGTTCTGGCCAGGATGTGCGACAGAAATCATTTCATCCACACATGGCCCCGGTTGTGCAGAGGAAATCTTTCCATCACACATCAATTTTACTAGATTTTTTCGCATACTTATACAGTCAAAACCCATAGAAATTCATTGGTTCGATGTTCATTGGTCCCGAGTTACACAGTTCTTAGTGTTTGGTTTCCTATCGGTTATCGATCTCTTCTCCTTCGATGCTAATTAGGTTCTCACTCCTTGGTTCTCTTATCAGTCTTTTCGTGCCAGGGGTGGTGTTTGGAGCTGACGTTCGTTAAAGGTTCTTATCTTTTGTGCATCTTCTGTGCTACTCCCAGTCTGAGATGTTGAGCTCATCAGGCCTTGAGTGGGGAAACAGTCCTTTGAAAAGAAACCTGAAATTCTTTTCCCCCGGGGCAAAGGCGAGCAAAACCCCTGATTAAAGTTATATTAAAAAAAAAGTTAAACTTGATATCATTTCCAACACCACCACTTAACCCACCGTGACCTCTGGAAGCCCACGCCCTGAGCCTATTCCTGCTCTGCACCCTCTACCTCCACCCTCCTCCCCCAGCCGGCTCCCCAGCCCCCCAGTTCCTCTGCACCCCGTCCCCTTCACCCCACCAGCCCCAAAAATCACCAGAGGACCCCTTATCTCTGCGCTGATCTCTGGAAATGCCTTTTGTCTGCAACAGCTCATCGCCCAGCCCCTCACCTGCTGAGATCAGCTGCTTTCCTACTGGGAAAAAAAGAATAAAAAATGAACCCTGGGAATAATGAGGAGTTCTGAAAGCTATCAGGCTCCAAAAATAAATAAATAAAGGGAAGGAGGAAGGGAGAACTGCGTGCTTCTTTTGATTAATTCCCTTTCTTCCCACCCCCAAAGACCATGCAGTAAATAAAATGAAGTCCAGCCCTGACAGACACAAACCTTGACTGTCTGTTTATAGATGGTGTGAGTGCCAATATTCCAGCGGGACTGTGCAGAGCGAATCTGTCAGGGAATCACAGCACATGTTACAGGGTGTGAAGGTACATGCTCCACATTAAAAACAAACCCTCTAGAAAGTGCAGCGTACCCTAAATCTACATCTGCCACGCTGGTTATTCCTGTTGCGTTCTTAAAACTCACCCTGAATTCTATTTTCCACATCTTGCAAGTGTTAGATCTGCAAAACAGCATTGTAAGTGCAGCTGCTGTGAAGTTCAGCTCTGAATAACTACGTAGCTGAATGCTGGCTGGAATTCTGATTTTTACCTCTGAATATTTTCCCACGTTTTGGAAGCTGCCCAGTTTGAGAAAAACATTTCTTCTGCCTATGATCACCGATACCACCACATTTCAGGGTGCCATTTTTTCACATCTGACTCAACCCAGCTCTAGCACCACCTTTTCCTAATTGCCTCAATTCCTCAGCACCAACTCCCTGTGCAGCTGCTTTTGCTTCTGTATTGCCATCACTGTGTCCCCAAAAGCCACATTCAATCCCACTGACACCACAGTCATTGAAAATAATGTCAAGGAGAAGCAGTAAGCCTAGTAAATGACTAATGTATTTATTTTTTTAATCCGTTGTTGCCATCACCACCTCCTGACAAAGGAAGCAGACTTGAGGAGGGTCTGTGCTGTACAGCAATTTGCAGTGTAAATTTCGAGCAAGGTCTTTGATCACACCAGAATTCAGTCCATCTGTATTACCAGGCAAATACAACACAGAAACCTGCCCAGTTCTGAGACATGGTTTAGTATCAGCTGATGACCCTATTGATTTACTTCGTATTTTTCATAATGAGTTATAGCTGCATTATGGAGTTGCCTGCATTGGATTGCAATTTGATTTTCCAAGTGCCATTTCTCAGACGTGAGGTTTTTATAAAAGCTTTCCTCACAAGGAAAGCCACGCACTTCCTACCATCCTAACAGAACAGCGTTGCAAGTTTGTATCTACAGTCCAAGAACAAATTAAAACCTTTTTATTTCCATCTACACACTCACGAACAGAGGTTGAAGCACAGCAAAACAGGCCAGCGTGCTCCCTCTGATCCCATTTTCCCTTGGAGGTGGAGGAGAAGAACACTGACTATTTCTCCTCTGCTCCTACATATCAGCACTGCTGGAAGCTTTCACCTTTCTCTGGTCGGACTTTGCCAATAAAAATAGAATAAAGCATTTCAGCTCAGCGTTCCTAACTCACAGCTCTTCCTACAGGACTGTGCCTGAAAAATCTGTTTCCTCAGCAAACAGCTCCTGCCCTTCCCATCTTTCAGCTGGAGCTAACACCAGCTGAAGGCACCAGCACGACTTTGCCAGGTCTGAGCTGTGTCTCTGCAGGCTGCACAATGTCCTGACACACAAAAGAAATCCAAGAAAAAACACCTGCCACACTCCTCCCACAGGTTATGGATTCCAAACCATGGCTCGCGTGTCGATTCAAAAGTATGAAAAAAGCCACAGCGAAGGACGTGCTGGAAAATATTCTTCTCCCTGATTTCTCCAAATCAAGGTCCCAAGCGCTTGCTGGAGGTTTTTACGTGATTGCACGTTCTCCTCATGTGTCTGCCACCAGCAGACCAAACTCCCTGGCCCCTGCATTTCCCCAGGGCTCGGAGCAGAGGGGACACCCCTCGCCCTCAGCTGGGTCACTGTCCCCTCACAATTACTCTGCCACTTTGTTTCCTTCAGGACATTTGGAGTGACCAACACACCGAACAAGCAACTGCCCTGGGTGCACACAAAACATCCCTAATTCTGCTCAGGAACAGGAGCAGAGCTCCTTGTTTCATCCCAAAGCCTTCCTTCAGGGAAATACAGAGGTAATGGTGCTGCCGGAGATAAATCACCAGCCCCCAGACAAAGTTTTGTGAATAACTCCTTGGGGCTGGCACAAAATTAGAAAAAGAAAGTGACTTGATCAATGTGAAATGTTATTTCAGCTGAGAAGGGACACTTCTGTCTGTGCATTAAATAGGAGAACAACAGCATCCAGGTGCAACATCTGCCACGAGCAAGATGCAATCCCCAGCACTGCTCCAAGAGACAACTTCCCTTCCCTTCTCATCACCTCAGGTTTCGGGATACACATCAGGATTTAAAATGGAAAAAAAGAGTTAAAAAAAGAAGGAAAGGAGAACCCTAATGAGCTTGCAATATTCAACCTGGCATTGCTCCTTGAGGATATTTCCTAGTGTGCACTCAGTAGTGGAGAAAATACTGACAAGATATTCTCTCAAGAGGTCAAAACGGCTTTACTGGCACTTGAGAAAAATCAAGGAAGTTTGGCCAAGGGTTTACTACAACATCCAGTCAACATAAAACACTTCTCAGAGCATTAACTTGGCTCATTCAACTTGGCAAAATTTAAGCCCATTTGAGGTTAAGTGACTCAAGATGTTCCAAGAAGGGGGAATTAGAAGAGGAAGAAAGAGAGAGAGACAGGAAGACAGAAAAGATGTAGAAAAGCACACAGGCCACATATACCTTCAAAGAAAAGAATGCAAGAGTTTGAAATCAAAACATCCTGAATACCATTCAGCAGCACACAGTTCATCTGGGAACTTTTACCTGCAGAAATCAAGCTACACCTCAAGAAAAGCAGTTTCAAATAGAAATCCAATCCAGCAGCCCTTCACTTTTGACCTGGGATCTGAAGCCATACTTTTCTGGCTCAATTTTATTCCTGTTTAAAAACCGGAATACTACAAAAAGCATACCTACAGACAGTAGATCCAGGATTTCCCAGGTTAAAAATAGACATTGAAGGTGTTTTGATCAAACTTTTTTGTTTAAACTTTTGTTTAAACAATCTCCGGGACTGGGAGAAAGGGAACAACCTTCCAGGACCACCATTTTCCTTCTGCACACTGAAAATGTTGAGAGATTTTCCAGAGTGGACTGTGTTCCTATCTTGTGGGGGCACTGGGAGCAGAAGGCATCTGTAAGTGAAGCAAGGAGCTCAGAATTTCAAAGTGAAAGGGTGAGAACTAAAAGATAAAAGAAGTAAAACTAATTTTAAGCCCATTCCCTAATTTGTAATGCTCTAGTTACTGTGAGCAGATATGGAAATACAAAGCCTCTGATTCTCTCCAGCCCTGCCCAGGATGCAGGAGGCCACTGGAAGCACACAGGGAGTTAGAACTTGTGCTTTCTGATAAAAAGTCTAGATTTAGGGCACTCCAAGTGAATTAGACAAGGAGCTGTCCCAGGTAACTGTACCACCTCCATGCAATTGAAACCTGGCATAGTTATTAATTAAACTTACACATTTCTAGAATGCTTACGGCTTCCAGGACACGAGAAATCACAGCTGACATCACGCAAGCAAGAGGCAGGACACTTTTGCTCAGCAGCTTCCCACACGTGGAGCCACAAGTCCCAGAAACACATTTTAGGAAAAAGCAGACATTTTTACCTCTTCCCAGGTTTGTGGAGGGCAGGGTGGGTGGTCTTTTCCAAAGGGCTGCAGAGCTGTCTCCTTGTGTCACAGGACCACTGGAAGGAGTCACCCACACACCAGCTTCTCCCCGTGGAGCCCACAGCCAGATATCTTCCGTGGCAAAAAAAAAAATAAAATATATATATTCCGTGGCATAGGGTTTAAAAAAACCCTCTCCATCATGCTTAGCAGTGTCAGCCTGCTGCCAAAGTTTGTCAGCTACAGCCTGGAAGCATCCAAGTTTTTTTTAGGTTGGAATCCAAGCCCCCTGTTCCATATGTAAAAGCTTTAGGGCAAACACAGTGTTTGTGGGTGCTTGTTGCTTGTGGGTGCTTGTTGCTTGTGGGTGGTTTTCTCCCCTGATGCAAAAACTCGTAACAGCGTTTGAACTGGAGCGTTTTAACACGGTATTTTTATGATCTAGTGGGTTTATTGTCACCAGGGGCACTGCTCCTGTCTCCCAGCCAGCTGTGAAGTGGTGGCACCCTGGGCTGGAGCAGGAGCTGCCTCATCAGTGCCAAACCAGCCCTCCCGGGCTCCTACAAAACCTGGCAGATCCATAACACGATCCCAGTTTGGGTCAATAGCATGGAAGGCCAACCAGCACTGAAATTCAGCTCACCTGGGGAAGAGTTTGCCCTTCTGTTGCTCTGAAAGCCTTTGTCCTCGCTGTTAGCCCCTCACTGAGCTCAAAGTAAATTGTGTAATGTTCTCCTGCCTCCAGCAGAGTCCTTGCCCGTTGTATCCGGGGAAAGCAGCTGCTGGAGACAGCTGGAAGGAGACTTCTATGATTATTACAGTAGCTGCAAAGTCATCTGTGCCATGGCAGCACTCGGATATTTATGAGTTTCTGTCACCGAGGCAAGTTTTCACGTAGAAATGGGTCTGCAGGCAGCCAGGGGAACCCCCAGCACCCCAGCCCTGCCATGCTCCAAGAGAGGGGCAGCTGCAAGGGGCTGGCAACACCCTGGAAGATGCAGGAGACACTGCTGGGAGCTCATGGTTTGGTCACTGTCAGGGTGCCACAGACGTGACAAAACGGAAAGTTGATTTGTAAACTGAAAATAATGAGATCCTTTCAGTGTCACAAGATGTATTTCTAATGGCAGCATTTAAAGAGTTTGTGTCTCATAAGCTGATGTTTCTCATTTCAGAGAAAAAAAAATGACTGCTCATCTGGGCCTTTCAGATGTACATCAGCCAGCAAGTAATTGAAGACAAAGTGTTTTTCTGTAATAAACCTTCATAATGAAGCACCAGAGGAAAATCCTAAAGTTCAACTCAATACATCACGCTAATCTGCAGAACAGGATTTTCCTGCCACTAATCTTGTTAGAGCTGGGGCACTGTGCAAATATATCCAAACACATAATTACTGAAGAGATATTAAACGGATCGATTTATTTCAATAAAAAATGCAAACTTTGAGGAGAATTCATTAATACTCAAAATCCAGCCAGGCAATAAATAACGCTAATGAACTGAGAAAAAGGAATAGATGAACAAGTACTGACATGATGTCTTATGCTTATTGCTGTTAAAGAGGAGCTGACAATTACTCCATTTGAAATATAAATCCTGCAAGGGAAATGCTAGAAAGTGAGGGAAAGACTTGTTAAAAATACGTATGTACATATATATACACACACATTTTAAGGCGGCATGAGGACGAAAACTGATTTAATTTCATCCTAAGGAGGCTACATTACCATTTTCATCACCCCAAAGCTGTGTTTACATTAGCAAACAGCGCTGTGCAACAGGAGCATGGAACAGCTGTTGCTGAGATGCTGCCAGCACAGCAACTCTCAGTGTGTTGGGGGGCTGCTGCCAGGCAGCTCCGGGGTGGTCCTGCAGCCCGAGTGCCTCACACAGAGCAGGGCAGCCTGGCCACAGGGCTGCAGGATCCCCCTGCTCCATCTCGTCCCCAGGGAACCCCATAGTGAACGCTCTGCAAGGTGAATCAGGATCCCCCTGCTCCATCTCATCCCGAGAGAACTCCATAGTGAACGCTCTGCAAGGTGAATCAGGATCCCCCTGCTCCATCTCATCCCCAGGGAACCCATAGTGAACGCTCTGCAAGGTGAATCAGGATCCCCCTGCTCCATCTCATCCCCAGGGAACCCATAGTGAACGCTCTGCAAGGTGAATCAGGATCCCCCTGCTCCATCTCATCCCCAGGGAACCCATAGTGAACGCTCTGCAAGGTGAATCAGGATCCCCCTGCTCCATCTCATCCCCAGGGAACCCATAGTGAACGCTCTGCAAGGTGAATCAGGATCCCCCTGCTCCATCTCATCCCCAGGGAACCCATAGTGAACGCTCTGCAAGGTGAATCAGGATCCCCCTGCTCCATCTCATCCCCAGGGAACCCATAGTGAACGCTCTGCAAGGTGAATCAGGATCCCCCTGCTCCATCTCATCCCCAGGGAACCCATAGTGAACGCTCTGCAAGGTGAATCAGGATCCCCCTGCTCCATCTCATCCCCAGGGAACCCATAGTGAACGCTCTGCAAGGTGAATCAGGATCCCCCTGCTCCATCTCATCCCCAGGGAACCCATAGTGAACGCTCTGCAAGGTGAATCAGGATCCCCCTGCTCCATCTCATCCCCAGGGAACCCATAGTGAACGCTCTGCAAGGTGAATCAGGATCCCCCTGCTCCATCTCATCCCCAGGGAACCCATAGTGAACGCTCTGCAAGGTGAATCAGGATCCCCCTGCTCCATCTCATCCCGAGAGAACTCCATAGTGAACGCTCTGCAAGGTGAATCAGGATCCCCCTGCTCCATCTCATCCCCAGGGAACTCCATAGTGAACGCTCTGCAACGTGAATCAGATCAGGGACTGCGGGTGTGGCAGCAAACACCACGTTTCCACCAAAAGCAGCCTCCTGAGCTGAGCAGCACTGATGTTTCCTGCAGCAGAAGCGCTCAGGGCACTGTGAAGGGCTCACCCCAGCACAAAACTGCCAGACGCAGCAGAGACCTCAGTGCAACACCCACCCACGCAACCCAAGCGACCCCGGGACAAGCAGGGTACCCAAAACAGCCTTTTCGGTAAGATCTGAGAGAGCTGCCAAGGCAGAACCCAAGAACGTGGCTTTCCCTGTGCTTGGGAGGTTCTGCAATTTGCCGAGAGGAAAAATCAAAACATTTGGCTTGGTATTTTGGAATTATTATAACATGGTATTCGAACAGCACACTCGGAGTCACCCAGGCTGCTTCAGAGGACACTTGCAGTGATTTTCTACAGACTTCTGAAACAGAAGAAAGACACTGAGGGGCTGAAGTGGGTCCAGAGAAGGGAACAGAGCTGGGGAAGGGTCTGGGGCACAAGTGTGATGTGGACCAGCTGAGGGATCTGGGGCTCTTTAGCCTGGAGAAGGCCCAGGGGGACATCATCACTCCCTATATCTCCCCGAAAAGAGGGTGTAGTGAGGTCAGGGATCGTTCTCTTCTCCCAGGTAAGAGACACAAAGAGAAGAAATGGTCTCAAGCTGTGCCAGGGGAGGCTGAGATCAGATATTATGAAGAATTTCCTCGCTGCAAGGGTGATCAGGCACTGGAACAGGCTGCTCAGGGCACTGGTGGAACCGCCAGCCCTGGAAGTGTTCAACAAGGTGTGGATGTGGAACCTCCTAGTTTTACTCAATCCCACAGCTCTTACAGCAAAGGAGGTGCTGCCACCTCTCCCACTGCAGGATCCTCTGTTTATTCACTCATTCCTTACCTGAAAGCTGCTCCTGTCCATTATTAGGGATGACAGACTTCAGTAGCTGAGGAAGAAGAAAGCTCAGACATCAAAGAAAAGCCTCTGTTTTGTTAAATCACAGTCAAGTTATTAAAAATCACCATTTCCTTTCAATAGTCTTATGTGGGAAAATGCTGGCAAGGCACCCAAACCTCATCTAGATGAGCAGCTCTGGCTTTCACTGGTTATAAAATCAGTGATTTACGGCAGCACGTACAACATGATGCTATTTCCCCTGCAATTTATGTTCTCAGAGGGCACAGAAGAGGTGGCTCTGCAGGAATTACACATCCCTTGCTCCTTCCAGCAGACGCCTCTCTGCACAAACACCACTTTCACAAAAATCTCTGCTTTGCTCTAACCCACATCTCTAAAGAGTTTTTCTAAGGGCAATTACTACTGGCAACAAGCCAAATAAATGTTGTATTTTTGTCCTTTCTCTAAGTTTATCCTGGAAAGTTAGGAGGTTTTTTAGTTTTCATTCTGCTGAGGGATTCCATTCAAGCTTTCCTTTAAGATCAAGGCGAGGGGGAACCCGGCAATTTCAGGGCATTTTGCTGCCAGCAAGGAGTGGGATCAAGCAGCCTGTTCTGCACGGTCTCCTGGGGACTGCAGCTCACGGCAAGGGATGAATCTGCCACCAGATGTCACCCAGAGGCCACTCCTGTCACCTGCCGAGGCTCGAGGGAGCCCCTCCTGGATTTCCTGCAGGCAGCAGGGATGGTCACAGCACTGCCATCACTCCCGCGGTTACACCCACATTTAATTCCAGATTTCTACTCTGTGCCCTGAAAAAGGAAAGAGACTTTCAAGCTGCGGTAAGTCTTCAAAATGCTTTGAAAACTGAAGCACATTGGATGAGCTAAAAGCAAAATCCTATGGTTGTTGGTATCTTTACTGGAGGTCTGTATTTATCTTTTTACAGGATTTTATCACCTTGCAGAGTTTACCCTTATCTAACTCTTAGGGAAAGAAAAAAAACAAGCTATCAAGACAGATAATGGATTGCAAGAAAACAATTGCAAAGAAAACAAAGAAAGAAGCAGAAGTTCACAGAAACAAGTGAACATAAAAGATTTCCTGTCATAATGAAGACAATTATAACAGGAAAAAAACCAGCAGAATAAAAACCTATAAAGTCTAAGCAGATGAAGACTATTAGACACCTTTTACAAATTCCTGAACACACTCAAAAACTTCATTTCACAGGGAGCATCCGAGAAAGCACAGAGGGGCACTACTTCCACTGTTTAACATTCAGGAAGTTCCACATGCTTTGCTGCAAATCAGAATTTTGCTTACTGTCAAATTATTTACCAGAGAGAGATCTAGAAAGCACAAATTTAGCACTGCAGCTTCAGTGGTAGTGATAGACATAAGAAACTGTTATTGAAAATATTTGTTGTGACAGGAAACAGAGGGAAATGGATGATAACTGTTTTGAAGAAATTTTACTTAATTTTTTCAGTCCCCTAAATACAACTAAAATGCCCAGTGCTTCCAAGGGTAAATCAACAATTAATTACTTCAGCTCTGAACAGCAGCATCTAAAAAGAGGGATGAAATCACTCCAGTAAATATTTCAGCTTTTTGAAACAAGTCCAGCTCCATTTAAACAAGCCCAGAAACAATTTCAGCTCCATTTAAACAAGTCCTAACTTTCCACTTAAAGTCAAGCTTAAGCTAAAAGTACCTTCTCACATTTACCCCACAGTCAATGCTTTTTCACTCTTAAACAATTCTGCCTGTGACAATGATTTGAAAATTGAATTTGGAACTCTCAGTAAGGATATTTATTCTAAAGCATGGGAAAATTGGAAAAATACCCAAGATAGGCTGTGAAGAAAGCAGTTACCACACAGCAGCTGATGAGCACGGGCAGGTTCTGAACAGCCTGATCAGCTGCACAACAGGTCATCAATAAACCACAGAGCACCCACCCCACTGCCACACAACAGGGGTTCACAGATCTCTCAAGGCTGTGACAATTTAAGAAGTACCTCTGCACCCCGTGTAGAACTGAAGGAGTCAGGACAAGTCCATGAGGCACCAGCCTCAGTAAAAAGCTGATTTTCCACGCTGCTCCGTGTATTCAGCACTCTGAACTTATCAAGCATAAAGAATTGGAGTGGTTTTATATTTAACACACTGACTAAAGGAACAGCTCTGCTGCCAGTTACAAATCAAAACAACAGAATATTTAGTGGAATTCCAGACAGTAAATTTCACACGTATGAGGAAACTCTCCTCCCAAATTTTAAATTTTGGTTGATTTTTATTTATTATGCATCAGTAGCTGAAGAAGCCACAACTCAGCTGTTTACTGAGAAAGAACATTCCAACACAGTATTTGAACTTTTGCTGACAAAAGATATTACTTTAAGGAGAAAGCAACATTCAGACTGTTCATAAAAATCAGGTCTGTGCATACCTGAACCTTCCTGTTTCCTCTGGCCCAGCCATACTTTACCATGACAAACCTGGGAGCAGCTCTTTTGGTTTTGCTAAGTTATGGGGAATGTTTATGTTTTCAGAACTTGAAATGGTGAAGCCAGAAAAATTAAAGCAAAATTGCCAAACAATCCAAACAAGACGCAGGAAAAAAAAGTTTTCACCTCTCTAATCCCCTGTAAATAAATAGAGTAAAAAAAAAAAATCAAGTTTTACACTGGCAATAAACTCAGTTAAGAAGTAATTGGATACTTTTCTTAGCATGACCTATCATTGTAACCACCCAGTGGCTACAAATTGACTTTCAGTACCTGGAATAAAGCAGCTCAAGAGTAAACAAAACACTTATTTTGTGAAAACATACAAAAATCACAACTATCATATTAAGAACTCTGTTGTAATTACATACAAAATAACTATCAGAGCATTTGGTTCATACAGTGTTGGAGCAAGTTTTGAAATCAAGTTCTTGATCCAAGACAGTCAGTGCTGGAAATGGACAACCATCTCAAGCTTGTCTGCCTGGGGACACAGAACAATTTGTGTGCATTCATGACAAAGCTGGAACTCTAAGGTAAAAGGACAGGAAGCAATTAATGTAAAGCAGTTAAAAATAAAGACTTCCATAACGCCAAGTTCCCTGCACTGTCCTGTTAAACCATGTTTAGAACTCCCACAGCAGCTGCCTCCATTCACAGTGTTTTGTTCTGGGTTTTGTATTGGTTTTCTTAGGACTCAGACGTCCATTCAGACACGTCCCCCTCCCAAATTCCTGAAGCCAGGTGCAATGACTTCCTGCTACAGCTCACGTAAGAGTTTCAACTGGTGTCCTGAAAAGAATTTGCAGTTTGTGAACCCCTCATTACACACTGCTGCCAATCTATGCTAAAATGTCACCATGAATAACCAAACTCCACTCTAATGACAGTGCACAATCTGAAGGAATGCCCTCGGAGTATTTGCTAGCTCTTGGAAAGTGCCCACAAGCATCACCTGTGTTAACACCCTGTATCCCAGCCTGCCACCCAGCAAACCTTACTCAGAGAAGAGAAACTGCACGGCTGCAACAACCCAGCCCCTCACCCAGCTGTGACAAAATGCTCAGAATTTCTGAGGTTCAAACACAGTCAGTTCGTTCCCATCGTAGAACTCTCGCAGCTGGTTTGACTCATATTTTATGGAAGGCTCTTCCATTTGCATCCCGGGCTCCAGAGCGTTCTGTCCCACGATCTTAAGGTTCACCAGTTTTATTTTCCAGGTGTTATTCCTCATGGGGCAGCTGATGAGCCCAAAGATTTGCTCAAAGACCCCCAAACAAGCGTTGTCTCTGTGCACTGTGCCAGCCACTGCCACCAGCACCAACCCGTGAGGGGACATGGCACATTTCAGGCCACTGGAATGCAGGTTGGGGTTGAAGAGGAGACATTCCTCTCTGACCAGGGACAGCAGGCGCAGGCTCACCATGTCTGCACCCACGTACTGCTCCACGCTTTTTTCCAAAGTGTCGTAACAGAACTTCAGCTTGGCATCCTCCCAGAAATGCTGCGGTCCCCACGTCTCCTCAGATTTTACTCCCAAAGGGTGTTGAGAATTCAGGAGTTCAAAGTACCACTGGCAGAATTCTCCTCCTAGACCACCGATGTCATCCTGTGGTGACTTCTGTCCGTTCCCATGACTCTGCAATCAAGCAGATTTTTTTTCTTAGAACTGTTTAGCAAGATTATCACTCAGAAGAAACATCAAATCATGCACACACTTACATTAAACCTTTTAAGTGCTCTGAGCCAGACTGCCTGAAGAGAAACGCCAAAATAAAATCTCATTTATTTTTACAAACATGGTTATCTTATTTAGGGAACCAGGACATGTTCCTTGAATTACACCTAGAAAGTGCTTCAGTGTCTCAGGCTCTTTATAAAAAAAGAGGAAAATCCTGGTTCTACTGAAAAAGGGCAGGGGAAGGATGTAAAGTGACATTTTTTGGAACTAAAAGTACAGTTACTTTGTAGGACTTCTGATTTGACAGCAAGACTTGTTTTAGAAGTGAATCAAATGTCAAGTTTGCTAACACCAAGGTCTAGTAGGTATTAAATTGTGTTATAAGCATTAAGTAATTAAACATGAAAAGTTTGGAGATTTCTATATAGAAATGCTGCATTTGTTTCACCACAAACTGAAATTAATTTCCAATTCTGTTACATCAGATCAGGTTTCCCATTTCTTCAAAGTGGTGAGGGCCACAAGAATTAAGAGAAAACAAAGAAAGATGTATGAGATAAATAAATTAATTGACTCTCTTTTAATTTATGTGTTTCAAGTACTTCACTTATGTACCATCCGCCACAGAACTGTGCTAAGAGAAACCTTTTTTTTTTCCTGAATTATGCACACACAGAAAATTGTTTTGAAAACAATTCTCAGCTAAATCCTGATCGCCATCAGTTAATCCCTGAGTGAAAGCTCAGCGCAGCAGGCTCTCAACAGGGACAGAGCTCTCACAGCCCAGGAGGTGGGGCTGCTGCCCACCAGGGCTCTGAACTACAGCAAGGTGGCCAATTAGAACTACAAATAAACCCTTCAAAGTCCATTACACCACGAGGATTTGCTAAATGGCAAAGTTCTTAGCTTCAAAATAACCTATTATTGCCGAAACACATTTCCTTACGCTGTATTAAGTGTTACAAATACCAAGGGAAAACAAATGGCACCAACCTGGCACTGCTGGAAACTGCACGTTTTAACAATATATAAACTCACTAAAACCACAAGGGCCTCTGCAGGATTTCTGTGCCATTCACACTGTTTTCAGCTGTCCCTGAACCCACAAAACTATCCGTGAATATCTTCTATTTTAGCTTATAGGACAATTTAAAAACTGAAAGCACGGAGAAGATCCTGCACATCGGAGTTCAAACGCTGTGGAAAACAGAGCAGACACCTTTAGACGTTGTCGTTTCAAATCCAAACACACAAACCCAACTAAAACCAAACCAAGAGTTAAAAGGATTTGGGACCTTCCTACAGGCGCAGAGCCACGTTTGCAGTGGAAGCAACGCTGAGCACGCTCAGCTGGGATTTCCAGCAGCAGCACTCACCTGTGCAGAAGGTTTTCTGTGCCCTGGCTCCGAGGCTCGGGCCGTGAGCTGCCCGCTCCAGAGCTGCCTCACCCGCTCGATGAGGAGGTGTTTCTCCGAGGAAGGGGGCACTGCAACTCCCTGCGCCGCCAGGTACTTGAAGATGATTTCTCTGTAGACTTTCCTGCGCCTCAGAAGTTCCTCCACGTTTTGGCTGTACACCAGAATGGCGTGGATGGCCTCTGCAAGGAAGGAAATGGAAGTCAGTGGCAGCTTCTTTTAGAATTAAACCCCAAACCCATGCCATTTCTTAAACTCCTGACCTCCAGACACAGTACAAGACAAGGTGACAGCACACGAAGAGACTGAAAATTTGTTTGTTAGCTGAAATCTGGCCTCATCATGTCAGACACAGAATACACCCAGAGGCTTGCAAATGTGTTTCTTGAACAAGAGTTCTGGTGAAGTGTTTCAGCAATGTACAGCAGTTCGTGAAAGTGAGGCTCCACCTCCTTCCTGACGGCTGCTGGAAATGGAATTAAATCTGGTTTATTTCCACACTAATATGATTACAACTTCTACGTTCACAAGAAAATGCATCCTAGCACAGCAGCAGTGCATTGAAAGGCAACAATAAACAAAATTCAGCTACAAGGCTCTGTGGCAGAATGAAGAAACCTGACAAACTTAAATTCACTTCTAAAGCAGCTGCAGCACAGTTCCCATCCAAACTGAGGCTGGTGCTTAACATGGGACCTACAAAACCCCTAAATCTAACCAGAAAGAAACTTAACAGCTCAAGTAAACACAAAAATCTTTTAATCTACAACCACTGCAAAAAGTAGATAAAAAAGGCAAGGAAAAAAACTACGGGCAAAAGACCTTTGAAAGAAGTGCGTGGGGCAAATCTTGCAGGTCTGAGTTACATCATGTGAAGCACAGTCACGGCTTTGGGGTGAGTATATTGCAGGGCAACCGAAAGGCCTCAGGTAACTCACAAAAAAAATCAAGTTTTATGAAACAAATCTCAACAAAGCGATGGGGGGTCAGTTACAACTGAAAGTGTTCCGCAAAGAAAAGAAGTTCGATGTTAGATTCGTGTTCTACCCTTTCAAAACCTGAACGCAAACGTGACTGCCGCCAAGACCGAAAGACCCTTGAGCTCTCAATACTTTTAACCACTAACAGGGCACAGCCCTGCCCGCAGCTCGCTGCAGGGCTCTAAGAGAGGAGAAAGATGCGCTTGAGAGACGAAGATCCGCTACGAGCCCGCCGCCACCGCAGCTTCCTCGGCCTGACCGACCCCGAGCTCCGAGCAGCCAACCCCGGGAGCTGCTGGGCTGGGCA
>VZTG01004158.1:198789-232507 GCA_013397845.1 Melanocharis versteri
AGCTTAAATGCGAATTTTAGGTGTTATACGTGTGGAGGGTTCACAACTGGGTAAGTTCTTGCCTTCCGGCGCGCCGGGGAGCGCTCCTGCTGGGCTCTGCGGAGTGAGGAGCCGCGGAGCAGCGCCGGGGAAGGGGATGCGTGCGCCCCGCTCCATGGAAAGTTGGATGTGGGCCAGCAGTGCCCTGGAGCCGGGAAGGTCAGCCGTGTCCTGGGGACATCAGGGACAGCCAGGGGATTGTCCTGGGGACATCAGGGACAGCCAGGGGAGTGGCCTGGGGACATAAGGGAGNTGGGGACATCAGGCACAGCCAGGATAGCGAGGAGATTGTCCTGGGGGCATCAGGAACAGCCAGGATAGCGAGGGGATTGTCCTAGGGGCATCAGGAACAGCGAGGAGATTGTCCTGGGGGCATCAGGGACAGCCAGGGGATTGTCCTGGGGACATCAGGCACAGCCAGGATAGCGAGGAGATTGTCCTGGGGGCATCAGGAACAGCCAGGATAGCGAGGGGATTGTCCTAGGGGCATCAGGAACAGCGAGGAGATTGTCCTGGGGGCATCAGGGACAGCGAGGAGATTGTCCTGGGGATATCAGGACAGCCAGGGGATTGTCCCGCTCTGCTCTGGGCTGGCGTGGCCTCATCTCCAGTCCTGAGACACCTTTGGGCACCACAATATCAGGTTATAAAGCCATTAGAGAGTGTTCAAGGGAGGGCAACAAAGATGGGGAAGGGCCTTGAGGAGAAGCCCTACGAGGAGAGCTTGGTCTCTTCAGCTGGACAAGAGGAGACCTCGCTGCAGTCCCAACATCCTCGTGATGCGAAGAGGAGGGACAGGCACTGGTCTCCTCGCTGTGGTGACAGTGGCAGGGCGCGAGGGAATGGCCTGAAGTTGTGCCAGGCCAGCTTTAGGTTGGGTGTTAGAAAAAGGTTCTTCTCCGCAGCAGCAGCCTGGCAGAGCTCCAGCAGCGTTTGGACGATGCTCTCAGGCACAGGGTGTGACTCTCAGGGTGTCCTGTGCACGGCCAGGAGCTGGACTCGGTGATCCTTGTGGGTCCCATCCAGCGGGAATAGAAGACTGATGTCATTCCGTGATTTCTACCGCTGGTCACTGCATCTGGACCCAGCCATCTCTGAACACCCGAGCTGCAGCCCCTATGGGCAGCAAGCAAGTCATCCACTGGTGACTGAGGCAAGGACTGCATGTCCCCAGGACTGGGAATTCCAACAGCACAGCACCTGCTCAGGGAAATGAAGCCCTATAAACTAAAGATGCTTTTTTTACTAAATGCAAGCTCTCAACCTTGTGTTGCTCTTCCACTTGGCACTATTTTCTCTGTCAGGGGCAGAACAACCAGTGATGGGCACTTCATAAAAGAGAGAGAAAAGAGAAAGGAGGAAAGATGAACAAAAAGGGAATAGAAGACAGCAGAAGCTTCAGCTGAGCTAAGCATCATCAGCTACGTGCAAGGAAAACAAAGGTTCAATGAGTGCCAGACCTCTCTGTGCCAGAAAAAGCCAACACTCTCCTCCACCCCATACTTTAATATGGGTGTGTAAGGAGACCACCTTTTCATGCTAAAGCTGCCTGGAATTTCAAAACCAGGAAGATCCAGATCCTGTAAAGAGACACAGGAGAAACACATCAGAATTACAGACAATGCCTTTGCACGAACAGCTGAACTCATCGTTTTGGTGGGCTCTGCTCAGAGCTGTAGGAAGGAATGCCTGCCCTCAGGACCCTGTAAACCTACGACAGAACACTGACAGGAACAGAGAACACATTCCTTATGCCTGCATTTCAGATGATTGTTTCCTCTTTGAGATCTAAAAAAAGCCATGCAGATCTCCCAGGTTGATCAGAAGGAAAACCAACATCCATTCAGCTGAGTAATAGCTGTTCTCTTCAGCTGCAACAATGAATTCCATATAAGCCAGAAACAGCTGAACCAATTCTGCCCGTGAATTTTAAGTTCAACATTCAGATAAAAATTCAGTCTTGAAGCATCTGGAAATCTTTAACGCAATAATGCTTATTGTCTGCTGTGCCGAACTTCCCCTCACGTGTACATTGATTTAATATTCTTGACGAGTATCAATCCCGCAAACTAAAAATTAGACAATGCATCTGAGAAATGTAAATCACCTTTGCTTCATTTTGCTTATGTTTCAACAAACCTTTATTTAGATTTGCAGCCTTCAAGGGAGTAATACCTACCCAAATCTTCTGGAATTCAGGGGGAAAAAAACCCTCCAACAACCATCAAGATGCCACTTTAAAAATTAGATTGAGATGATTGCTGTGTTTTCAGTAAGAAATGAGGAAGTGGGAGGGGAAGGGAGGGGCAGGTTGCCTCAGAATTATCACATTCCCATTAATCCTTAGAGAGGAAAAGTGCACTGGCACCAGGGAGATTGGAGAGACTTTTCAATATTCAGAACTAATGTCTCCCCACAGCTCCTTTCCTGTTCTAAACTGAGAGCAGCCCTGTCAGCAGAATGATTTATAATTATTTATAATATATTTATCTATCATTTTACTTTGTGCTTCCCCTTTGGAGGTGATGGGGGTGGAAAGGGGATAATCTCAGAAGTAGGTTTCATTTTTTCTCTCTTCCTCATAACTCAGAATTCCCTTCAGAGTTTCTATTCAAACTTTTAATTGACTTGAGCATTGAGCAGGAACTGGCATTCCCAAAGGGGAAGAAACAGGAAAATTATTAGCCTATATAAACCAAAAGGTGAATAGAACTCTTGTAACATTGAATTGCTGTCGTAATTCAAGGAGTCCCTACAAGGGCTTTAGTTGTATTTTCTCTCCCCTGTCCATCTGAGGAGGGGCACAGAAGTTTACATTTGCTGTTAATACATTTAACAATGAATTTATTAAATGGCTTCTGTACACATTGCCATTGTGATACATATTTTTGCTGGCAAAATGTACCTGAGGCCCCTTACCCTTATACCCACACTTAACTTCCTCAGGCAAGGACCTTGTCAAAATTATCCACACTAGAAAATAAAGGTAAGTTTGAAGTTACACACACACGCAACAAAAATCACCATCCAAAATTTTGCAGAAGACAGTCAAAAATCTGCAATCGGAGAAAATCAGGAATTTACAGGGCTGTGAATAATAAATCTAAATTATCCAGTAATTGCAGAGGGCAGTATTGAACTTTCTGAAGGAAAAAAAAAAAAGCAACTACACTGTCTTTCTGTCTGGAGTTGACAACCAACCAGAAGCAGAGGTATCTTAAAACAGCTGCACCCAGACTTGTCTGTGGCCCCAAATTTGGATTTTGAGCCCTAGGAATTAACTGCTGCCCCCATTTTGAAGCTTGCTCTATTCAAATCCAAATATCCACACACCTGGAACATCAAGACCTGGCATCTTCACCCAGGTGCCACACAACCCTCATGTCCCAAAGATAACACAGTAGCTCTGAACGTCACAGCAGCATTTCCAGAGTGATTCTCCAAAAGACAAGATCAGTTTCTATCAACAACAAAGACAATGTTTTATTGAACAAATCTATGTACAGTACAAAAGGTTTTTAAAATGAAAGACTACTGTAGATTTATTGCAGTTTGATGGCTCAGTTTTAATTTGTACTCTTATATAAAATGCAAAGTAAAATAATTTAACATTCAACAAGGAAGCACAAATTTCCTTTCTTGCTGAACCTGTAACAGCTTTTACAAATTAAGAGTCCCAAAATGCATACACTGCATTTAATCAGAAAGGTGTTATACAGTACCAAATAAATTAAGAAAATAGTAACACTACCACCCCCTTTTGGGTCTTTTGTCCATAGCACTGGTGTTAAACAACAAAAGAAATGAGTACAGCTGAACCTTCCATGTGATATTAAAATCACAAAGTTTAATGTTATAAATTATCCAAACTATACAATTCATATAATTTTAATGAATATGGCTAAATAACCAAAGTACCAGTGACCTTGCCCCACAGATATGACCACTTGCAACCTATTTTCAGGATTCCTTTTTTCATGAAAGGTGCCTACACCAAGCGGCAGCTTTTTGACATTAGAAATTACATGACCTTTCCAGTGAAACACCATGGGGTTCGAGGAGACAGTTTTAAAAGGAAAGTCCAAATCCAACTGGAGGAATGTTATTAAATACAATTATCAGCACTGAATTGCACAAACTTTGATCCAGCAAAGCTCCTAAGCTCATGTATAACTTCAGGCAGCTTTAGGGTAGCTGGAGGCTTACATTACACACGTACTTCAGGATTTATTGAATCAAAGTGATACATCTTGAGGGGTTTCCAATTACATCACGCAATACTTAATGCCTGGGGAAAAATAATCAACCAAAAAACCCCAACTTTCAAGATTTGTAACCTGTTCTCAGGCCTAGAAGTTGCAGGCTTAGTATGGGGGGTAATACTCAAGGTATTAAAGAATCCTTAAAAAGCATGGAGAATTATTCCACACATGATCCAAGTATCTTTATGCCTCTGATTAAAGTTGCTCAGTACTGCAACTATCTGAGAATAGTACACCAACAGGTATCAGAGAGTAGCTTAAAGAAAATGCAATGTCTTTTGAAGTGAAAATCATTATTTTAAAATGTTACCACCCACTTGCTACTTTAACTCAATTCAACAGATTTCTGATAATTGTTAGGTGATGCTCATCTTCACCTACGTAAGAATTCATATTTCCTGTTCTCCAGAGTGTACACACTGAATACATGATAGAAACAAATGGTGGTGTCCCAGAAAAGCATCTTTGAACAAAAATTACTTTAATGCAGGTACAAAAAATTATGGTCACAGTTTATGCATGTACACAGATGCATTTATCTACACACTTAAACCAAAGATAATACAAGTCTCAATCATGTTTTTAAAGCATCTTCAAACACGTGGAGCTCCAGGGAAAAGGCAAAAAAGCACCAAAGATTAAAAGGTACATTAAAAAGGTTTTACACAAACATCTTTGTTGACTCAGTTCTCTGATTTTCAGAACTGTAATACTTCAAAATGAACCTTTTTTTCCCCAAATATATTTAAGCAATGTCAAGCAAAGAAGGGGGAGCCTGGGAACATTCAACATAGTAACTGGGTCCTTAAAAATTAGTTGGTATCTTGAAAGTAAAAAATGTGAAAGTGCATTTGTCTGATAAGGACCTCATTAACTTTATGTTTAAAACTTTTAATGTATTTATACATGTAAATATATATATAGTGTGTATATACGTATATATAACGAATGATGCATTTAAATCAGGTTTTTTGCAACTGCAAAAAAAATTCTTTGGTGCCTCAAACATCATACAAATCTCTGGAAGTGGGCCATAATTGGGATTCATGTAATGCACACATACCTGTGATCATAATTTTATAACCTTTTACGTTAATCCAACTCAAAGTTAAGGCAAAAATCTTCTAGAATTCAAGAGCACGATTTTGAATTTGCATTCTTTTTACCTCACAGGAAGGGGAAAGAAAGCAGAATTAATGCAAATATCTGTTACTTCCACAGAGGATTATTAGCAGAGGCGTTACTGAACTACTGAGTTTATGAACTACTTCACAGCCAATGTTACAGAAAACCCTGGGGTTTGCAAGGGTGAGCCACAGCTACAATGAACAGGGGGTTTTCTGCACCCCCTGATTTTCACTCACTAATTTTCACCCACCTGTTGATTTAAGCCCTGCACACACTGTGATGAACCCTGCAGTGACAGCTGAGCAGGAACAGTTGCTCTGTGCTGTCCTGCATTTCTAGGATGACTTTGAACATGAGTTTTCACTGCTGTGCCTCCCCTGCCTACAATCCCATTAAATTTTCATAGAACAGGATTCCAAATAAAAAAAAATATTACGTGGCAAGACAGTGTGAGATAAATTAGAGGGTGAATTAGCACAGTAATTGGACAATGTGCACGTTTGCCACACCTCTGCCTTAGGGTAGGGGTAGGAAGACCAAAAATTTCAACGGCATCTTTTTGGTTTCAAACTCTTCTGTATTACAGTTTCCCAGTTGAAGGACTCTTATTTCCTGTCTTCACATTCTGATTGTTTCTGTGATCAGGGAATTGTGAATAAAGTGCTTAACATTAAAGTAACTCCTTCACCAGCCTCTGGGAAAGGCTCTCCTTTCAAAGGATGCTACTAAATAGGGTTGCAATGTGTCTTCAGGACTGAGAGGATCCCTGTTTTCTCCTCTCTAGACAGTAAATAAGTAGTGACAGTACTGAGTTGTGGCCCACCACCATTAACAGCAACATCACAGATGTGAAACAGGCTCTTCCTGACCTTTTTGTTCACCCCAACCTGATGTGCTCTGCTTTTGTTTGCCTCCTCCAGTTCTTGTCAGTCCTACCAACAGCTGAGGGACCTCTGTACTTGCAGAATGTTAGTTTAACTCTGCTCTGTAATGCAAGCTTAACCCCTTAACGTTCTGGATTTGTTTCCATCAGCTGCTGTTAATATCCACACAACCTACCACTTGTGTTGGTCTTCCCACACCTACAGCAGACGTTTTACAGGACATTTTTACCTGAGCCTTGCAAAGGGCTTCTCTTGCATGCATCTGATTTCCACTGGGTGCAAGTCTCACACAACATCGAATCAACTCACTTTTTCCTGCTTGTTCTGTGTTTCAAGTTTTTGGCTATTCCAGCACTCCATCTATCTCAAGATTTCTTTCCACATTCCTCTTTGGATTCTGAGTAGAAGTTTATGAAATGAGCTCCATGCTTTTGAGCAGATAATGGACTCACACACTCAAACTTTGAAGAAAAAGAATGCATGGTTTCTTTATGCATTTATCCACAGGGTAAGAATGTAACACCGTGAACGATTCCTGCCCAGCTGTGTGGACAGGTACCCTTTCACCACACAAACTAAAGCAGCTTTCAGAACTGGCTGGTTGGATTTCCACAAGGCAGTGAACACCTCTGCTTCCTCTGCCTGCTCACCTCTATGCCTCATTGTCCTTCAACTTTCATGCTAGAAAAGCTGTGCCATTAAGCTTCAATCATACATTTGGAATGAACATGGCTTTTTGGATAACTGGTACTTTGGGGGTTTTGTAGCAACTTTTCTGGACTCAAGACCTGCAGAGCTCCTATTGCTCCTCTGTGAGTTTTGTCTAGAAAATGTGCTTTGTCTTTCTCAAGGTCATGTTTTTCTATAGGAATTTGAGACTGCTTCATGATTAAGGCCAACTGGGAAACAAACTGATGCTTCTTCATGTAGTGTTTCCTCACACCACTCCTCATCTGATACTTTTCTCCACAACATTGAATCAGGCACCTGTAAAAGAGGAAAGATCAGAATGTAAATCACTCCTTAATCTAGAACACTGCCTATTTTTTTCAACATATTTAGTTTCAAACATGCAAGGAAAGACAGATTGATTGAATTACCCCATTCTGTTTTATCAGAAGTCTTTTCCATTAGTTGCCTACAAATTCTCACCGCCTCTTTCTTATTCTGAACAGCAGGTCCAATTTCAACTTCCAATTTAGCAGAGTACTGTGATTTAATTAGTGTCTGTCTTACCTACTCCTGTTTTCAAAGACCATTTTCTGATTGTTATTTCCTGCCAAAGAAACCAACACAGAAGGACTGCAGGACTTACTTTCATCATCTGAATCGAATCCAAAGAGCGTCTGACACTTCTTTTGTGCAAGGTGAGCCTCAAGTGCTTCTGAATTACAGTAGATGGTCAAGCAGTTGCCACATCTAAATCTTTCTGTTGATTTGCTACAAATTTTATCTTGTTCAGAATAAGCATCTACTTCATCAGCCAAAATTTTTCTCCGTTTTGGCATGCTAATGTAACGTTCATCAAGGTAACTTGGAGGCAATGGTCTGACGTAGGGTTTTGTTAAGATGACACCGTATGAAGTAGTCTCTGTTGTCTGATTTGGTTTAGAAGGTACTTGTGAGGCAGCAGGAGCATTGTTTTGTGGTGCATCGTGACAATTCTGTAAAACTGGTAACACTGACCCATTTTCTGTCCTTGTTTCATCTGCTACTCTGTCCAAAGGTATCTGGGGTGCCTTGGATGAAGTCTGATCTGGGTCACTGTGCCCATTGACCAGTTGGTCACTAACAACATTACAGTTTTCAGGATTTGGCTGTAACACAGGTGTCTTTTGGTCTATTAAACTTAAAACCGGAGCACTACCCTCAGATGAACTTTCATTTCCATTGTGAATTACGTTATTTGCTTTCTTCTCCACGCTTTGAATATATGTCTTTGGTTCTGCAGAATCCTTCCTTGACTTCCAGGTTGGAATTGGTAAATCTACAGTTTCTTTTTCATTAACGGATTCATCATCATCTTGGTAACTACAAAGTTCTGAAGGATCATCTGAAGAATCTTTTTCACTCGCGTCTTCTGAACATTCCGGGGTTTTATTTAAATAATGCTGAGCCTCGTGTTCATACAGCAAAGGGAGCTCCTCAAATAGCTCACAGCAGTCTGAGAAATTGCACTGAGCTTTAAACACACTGTGACTTTTCGTATGTTCTGCAAGCTCAGTTGACAGCTTAAATCTCTGATTACAATTAAAGTGTAAACAAAAGTAAACGTTTGGATACACATGTCTCTTCAGGTGGTCTATAAAATGTTGGGAATCAGCAAATTTCCTCTGGCAGAAGCGGCATTTTCCTTTATTCCATTTCATTATATGCTGCTGCACCTTCAGATCAGTCGGATGAGTTTTTCTGGCGTGTTTGTTGAGGAATCTTATTTTTTTAAACACTCTAGCACAACCATTAGCAGGGCACTTAAAGGTTCCTTCCTCATCCAGAGCATCAATGTCTTTTTGAGGGCAAAACACTCCATTCACTTTATGCAGAATGGGTGACTCTTTACTGGAGCTCTCATCATCCTCAGGCAAACTCTCTGTACCTAAAGCATCAGGAACGTTATTAAAACAGCTGTCACTACTGTTTTCAGTAGCATCATCCTGGTCACTCAGATGGTTTTCCACTGCATCAAAAACCTGTTCTGCATTCTCAGCCTCCTCTTGGACCTGGTCAGAACTTGGAGCTACTGTAGCCTCTGGTTCAGTATCTTTGGAACCCTCAGAATTCCCGTTTTCGAGAGACACAGAAACACCAGAACATTGCACTTCATGAAGAGCAGGAGCCTCCTGAGCAGCCTCAAGAGCTGCAGCAAGATGCTGCCTTTCTATCTTCCTGACGTGATTCCTTAAGTGCTTCAGCATGAGCCCCTTCTGCCTGAACTTCCTGGTGCAAAGCACGCAGGAGAAGCTGCCCTTTTTTTGGTGAGCTTGTGCGTGTTTCACTATGTGATCCCCAAGGAACTCCTTGTTGCAGATCACGCAGCGGTGCCTTGGTTCAGTCTGATCCAACGTTTTGGATGCCTCAGGAGCTTGGTGGTTCTTTCTGGAGTTCCCTTTGGAGCGGGCTCCAGAGCAGCTCCCAGGGTCAAGCTCCCCATTGCTGACATCTGTTAAACAGCCACGTTCCTCACCCAGAGCCCTGTATTCTGCTGTTTTCTCTGTGTTTGCAGGAGAGTTTTCCAGTGTACTTTCACTCAAGCCATCCAAGGCTTTATCCCCCAATAACGCTAAACAATTCTGCTTGATCATCAAGAAATTCCAGAACTCGGGATCGAAAAACAATCCTTTCTTCAAGATGGGCAGCAGCTCAAACCGCACACGGTTTTGAACAGAACTAGTGCACTCGTTGTATTCTTCATCTGCACATTTATACAAATGTTCGACAGTGTAGTACGATTCCAAGGTGCGCTCCAGGAAAAAGATGGAGAGAGCACAAATTCTGAGGATCTCCAAGTCATTTGGCAGAAAATGAGCGATTGCTTTATAAATAAGACTTTTCATGTTGGGATCTTCACGGAGGTCCAGCTGCAGGGCGCATCCACATATCTCAACGCAGATCTGAAGGCCATCTTCACCAACCTGCAGGAAGGAAATTACAGTGTACATAAACAATGCCCAAACATCCCAAGCATTTATATTTATCTCTTGCAAAACAGGAGCTCAGAAAGCATCCTGCTACTGAACTTCACCCAAGGGCATGAACATTTTTAAATATTGCTCAAACAAGGCTGTAAATACAGATACAAAAATGGTTTGCACTGGAAGCTGTACAGCTACTGGCAACAAAGCTTCAGCTCTGCCCCATGCAGTTCTATAGTTGAAGACAATTATTTGGGGATATAAACCAAGACTGCAAGAGACCATATCTGATCTATCTGCCTCTTCATTGCCCAGGCTGTTTCACACTATAATTGGACAGTTCCTCTATATTTTGGCCCTGTTCTAACTTTTTTAGCTTGAATTACATAAAAATCGTGGTAATATTGCTCACAGTTTTGGACAACCAGCAGGGGAACCATAACAACCCATGGCCAAAAATTCTAGAAGGCTTCATTTTCCAAAACTGATGGCCCATCCTTCCAATGAGCAGAACTCCTATTCCACATTTCAAGCTGGGGGCCCTGTCTTGAACATGGAACTCAGAGGGAAGACCAGAAATACACTGCCCAGCAGGCAGCAGATAAAATCAAAAGAGGTACAGAAAATTTAGAAATAATTAATACCTCCTATATTTAAATATGTTTTAACAAATGCAGACAATGCTCCATAAGTAGGGAGTCATTAAAAAAGTAAGACTATTCAGATGCAAATAGAATCATTAATATCACCACAAGCATTTTAGAATACATACCCTTGAACAGCAGCAAATTATTGCATTTAGATCTGACAAAATCAGAATTCATTTAGGGCATAAAATATGAAAGAGCTCTGTTAAGTCAGGTCAATGATAAATAACAATATTTGTTGGGAAACAACTCACAGGCCTGTGTGCAAAGCATTGCACGTGGCATCTTTTGCAGATGGGGCAGAACAAGAATGAGATCTGAAGCATGAAATACAGCAAAATCTTCTGAAGCAAAATAATGTTTTCTCCTGTATTACTCTGCCTTTTCCTTTATGATATATTAAGCATTTTTTCCAGATTTGATTAGAATAGGTATAAGGATTCAGAATTTAACAAGGATTAAGGATGTATACAATTACACAAGGTCTATTTCCTTAAGAGGTCAGGCTGAACAAATATCCCAACGAATAAATCATTCACATTTATTCCATGGACTTATTCCTCAAACTTGCTGCAGAAACAGAAAAACTCAGAATTCAGTTAAAAAAAAAATCTTAAAACCACACATGCAATCATAATATTGAAGCCCATTGTGGAACCTGACAAAATTTTTAAGACAATACTGTGTCCTTCCCTACCTCCTCTTTTTTAACTTTCCACCAAAAGTGGTCATTGCACAATATAAACATCGCTTCTCTTTGCTTTAACTGGTTACCAAAAGAATGGTGGATGAGGTAAAAACAAACAGAACTTACTTCATCCTTAATGACTTTCATGAAAGGGAAAATTACTCTGACATTTGTAGCAATTCTTAGAAGCTGGTAGCACTGGTCCACAAATACTTGTTTTGATGGGTTAGATTTGAGCTGCAGTTTACTCCAAATGAAGATCAGGTCCCTATTAGGTAGAGAATAAAATATTCCAATTAGATTGAGCTTTAGAACTCTATCACTAAGCACAATGCATTACTAAAGACAATTATTTGCATATTCTGTGACTAAAATCATATTTGAGGGTGTAATACTGATCTAATTAACACCACGACTGCACACAACGTGCACAGTGGAAAACGCAACTTAATTACTTCGTTAAAGCAGTCAGGGTATCGCCTGTCACCAGCCAATGAAATATTCAACAAAACATTCATGTATTCAGCTCAGTTTCAGAGAAGTGCACAATAAAGTCAGATGGAACAGCACCTAGCCCTCAACACCACAGGCAGTAAACATCTGTGTGCTCTTGGGATTAAGTCACTTCCAGTGCAAGGATGAAGAGTCAGTCCTCCAGGAAAAGAAGCTTTTGAATGTGGAAAATGGAAGCAGCATAGGAAGCTCCTGATGTGGCAGGAAATAGTGATGTTCTCCAGTTATTACAGCACGATTTTCTGCCCAGAGCAGCTACACTGAAGTTTCAGGCTCTACAGCTATCCTACATCTCCATGAGCTGCAGTCAAATACATTTCTGCCTGAGACAAGGAAATGTGAGGACAGATTAGTGCTGAACTCTGCCCAAGTGATGCGTTAGCCTGTAAAATAGAAGTTTAATTGAAGTTTACAGCATAGAAGTTCTATGCACTTCAATTCAGAGACTCAGGAAGGCAACTGGACTAACTTTTAGTCATGCAAAGATTTGCCAGCACAAAGATTTCACACAGGGGTAGCTCTAGTTAGGACTCAGGAAAAGTCCCACCATGACATTATAATGAAAGCAGGACCACTGACTTTCATTTTCTGAAGGAAGACACTTTTTTATTCCAGCAGTCTCCTCCCTCAGAAAACAAACCTGGTTACTGACAAAATATTTGGCTGATTTTCCAGAGTCAGACAAACCTGAGATCAAGCTTCTCTTACTGAGCTCAGAGCCTGAATGAAGGGAAGTGACAGAACTGCCTATGAGAAAACCAACTCCACTTTAAAATTCAGGACAGCTCTACAATTCTGCTCAACATTGAGACCTTGATTGTTTTCTTTCATTCAGAACCCAAGAGAACTAAAGTTGAAAGAAAGATCAAGCTTATGGGGGAAACTGAAAAGGGAGACCTATAAGCAGCTCTACATACAGAAAAATTGGTCTTGCTGGTTTTCTAAAGATACAAACTGTTCACCTCTGCCTTTAGCAGGCTGGAAATCTGAATTCTACATATTTGCAGACTTCATATACCAGTTTGAAATTAAATGTCTTCATGCACTAAACCATTCATAACAACTCAGTAGAAGCCTCAACCTGAAGTACAGAAGTAAGAACTGAGTATTTTTGCTGTTACATGCTACAATTCAATAATCCACCTTATTCTCTGCTTTGCCTCACACCATTTCAGAACAAGCCACTTCAATACTACTCCCAGAGAACGTGAGAAAGACCAAATGATTCTTCTGAGAGGTTAGTGGTTAAAGGGGCTTGCTGTGTGTTCAGACAAGTGCTAGGCTGGCACAAGGAAAGAGCTGAAAAAGGAGTGCAGGAAACTGGAAGCAGAAGGAAGAGCTACATGGGTGAAGAACAAGGTGTTATCCACCATTTGCCTAGACACTGATGTGGAACAGTCTTTTAGTCTTACAGTTTTATTTTTCTGTGTCAATACAGTGGCTTCTCCTTCTCAAGTCCATTTCTGACTTTGCTGGGACAATTTAAATTGTTATTGGGAGACCACAGAACTCAGCACCTCTTTACCAGAAGCAACCATGGCATTCCAGCCTCTTAACTACCTACAAGATACCAAAACCCCTGTGTGCCTCCACCAGCAACACAAGAGGATGGTTAAACCCTCCCTAACTTAGCTGGATCTAAACCCTTTGCTGCTCTTAATAACTAGGGAACACACTTTACCAAAAGACTGATCAAACCTGGCGTAAAAATTCCTTGACTTACTGAATCTACTGCATAGGAATCACCTGAAAACAGCCAAAGCAGCATTTAAAAATTATCTGTCAGAAGGAGAAGGAAGGCCATTTATGCCTGCTCCATCAAAATATTGTGTCTTCCTGAAGAGACAACATTTTGATACAAAGTATTATGAATTGATTTCTTACCAATACTTTGCACAAAAGTATTTTTTGTATGACCAAGCACAGCTTACTTGATGATTTCATTTCAGAAAAATAATTCTGTTCATCTGAATCTAGAATTTATTCCTAACATCAGTGAAAATTAGAGTTTTGTGACAAAGTTGCTTAAAGCTCATCTTCCTCCGAGGTGACAGCTAATGGTTTTACCTTGAAGATTTCATATAGGCTGTAGCAAATATCTGCTATTTACAGCTTTCTAATTTATTTTATTGTCTTATCTTTGCTTGTGGTGTTAGCAGCTAGATCTCTGTTAGATCTGCAAGGCCCTCAGTTCAGACAAGATGAGATGATTTATTCTGTGCTGCAGACATTAAAATCCTCCCTGGGGAAAAATACACTCTGTGGGTTAATTTAACCTGGCTCCTACTCCTTCAAAAAATTGGATTACAGTATAGCCATGCCTTCACAAGCTTTGCTGCAGTTTCCATGATCTATTAAGTATTACACAGAGTTCTTGTTGGGAACACAATTGTTAAGGCTCAGCATCTGTGAAGAATGAAACATCTGTTTGAGCTGCGCAGATTAACTGCTCTGAACTCTCTTCCAAAGATCCTCAAGTTCTATATTCTGAATAAATTAAAATACTGAGAGATGCCAAGATTATTTCCCTGAAAACCAGGTATCAAACAGTACTTGAGCCTCTTCTGGAGTTTCATCTTTGACATCTGCTTTGCCAGAACAAGAAGAGATACATCCTGCTTTGAGCAGCAATTTCAAAAATGGATGATCCAAAACTCAATGATCAGCTGGGTAAGAGCAAGGTCAACATGTTACTTCAGCAAAAGGAGGTTTAATTACAATATTAAAAATGCATTTCTTCAAAGACTGAGTCCCCCAAACAGAAAGCACTAATCCATGGAGGTTACACATGTAATTTCCTAGTAAGAAGTAGGGAGATGCAGCATTTGGGCAGGAATCAGCCAAGATGGATTCAATTCTCACTGGGCTCACACAAATTCTACCTTTTTGGTTGAACTTCACCTGTCCTATGGGGAAAGTCCCGTCCATCTTCTCCTGGACAGTCTGGATGAAAAATGCCAGTAGCTATTGCCAATACACTGTACTAGAAATGGATGTCATAATCATAATCCCAGTGGTTTTGATGGAGCAATTACTCATCCAACAGTCCAATAGTTAAGGAAAAGTGTTAATAACAAACCAAACATTATCATATCTAACCTTCATTATTTTCTCAAGACAAAGCTTTCTGATTTCTTGGAATCTGGGATCACAGAAATCCTAGATAGATTCTGAACTCCATATTAAAATTAGTTACGCAGATTAATAATTTGATCTCTATCAAATCCTTGCTAGGATGTTTTGCTTTAAGTACATAATCAAACAAAGCATATTTTATCAAGGAATGCAGATGTTCCTTTAAGCACAGAAAGTACACAGGCTCAACAGAAGGATTATATTTCTTAGCCACCTTTCAGTCCTCAGAATGATGAAATGTGTTGACAACTCTCTAGAAAACACCTCTTAGCCTTAAAAACAAGTCCAGGTATCAAGATGATTGAATGTGAGTGAAGACATCTTCAGAGTTTTCTAGAGGAGCCCCATCTAGGTGATAGCTCTATGACATCCAAGCTTCCATAATTAACAGCACATTTCCAGAACCACACGTTTTCTTTTTAGGCACACTGGTGACACATCACAGTTACAGAGCAAAATATCTACATGGATAAAGTCTACAGACTGCATTTTGCTACAACAAATGCTACATTTCTAGGTAAGGTGTGTAAAGGCTCACTCTTCTGTTACTTTGAAACAGTAAATAAGAGTTATGAACTATTAGGCTACCCTGTATATGACTGTGCATAAAAGGGCAAACAGGCATAACAGAAGCACCAGGAACATTTAAAAATCATTGTTATCTGGTATTTTAAAGTCAGGTGAGTTTCATTTTGGCAACAAACATGTATTTTCTGCTCAGCTGCTTCCCCAGAAATAAAGTATTTACCATATACAATACATGTCCCCATTTTGGAGCTGTGGGACTAGGAAGGATTCACAAAGCTGTAAGGCTAAGGTAGTCTTCCCTTCTTTTTCAGTGTTGCAGATGATCTCAATTCCACTCTTGCAATCAGTCCTCAACAAGTGCTATACAATTGAAATAAAATTGATTTAGATCAATTTGCTGACATGAAATCAAAACCTATCAGACCTCGCTCTACTAAAAACTTCAGGAATTGCTATTAACACAGGATGTCTTTGGAATGGCTTTTGTGTACATCTATAAATAAAGATTTTGGAGGTATTTTGAGCTCTTTCATATTTCTTAGCGTTATGACCATCCAAATAATTGTCTGAGAAATTAAAATACTACACAAAAGCACTTTTTTGCTTGTTCTTGCCACTTTTTGGTGGCTTGATGGTAAAACAAGGTTAAGAAAAGTACTTCTCTAGTAAGTGCTATCAGTGGTAAAACAGGGCCACATTCAGCTCAAGTGTCATTTTACATACTGGGGCATCATTAAAAAACTTTAAGACTAACAGAACTATATAATATATGATTAACATCCATTGGGCTCAAGTGCTTTTACTAAAGTAGTCAATAGTAAAATAGTCAATACACTGAAGTTACAAAATATTTAGGGAATATATCTACAAGAACACTTGACCCAAAAATTGCATTTAGGTCAACAAGGTTTGTAGGCATTTCACATTTAACTTTTCCAAGCTTAAGCCAGCACTAAGTTAAGCAACAGCAGTGTGGCTGCCTGATTTTATGACATTTGGTTCCACAAAATCAGAGTTCCACACGCTCCTCTTGACAACTCGTACACAGCAAGCATAAAGCACCACTTCATGTTAAAAAAAATAAATGTATACTGACAAACAATACCTCCTGGAATAGCTGATCTTCTAATGGTGACATATAAAGACAGGTGAAAAGAGCTTGATGGAAATACAGATCTTTACTGATATCTGGATGATTTATGCAAGATTTGATAAGAGCCATTGCCTCAGGGATGCGTTCACAGGCAATAAGGTATCTGGCACGGAGTTCAAAGAACAGTGGATTTTCAGAGCTTAAATATTTGTTAACTGCACAGAAAAGAAAGATTTAAAGGCAATTAGAATATGAAGTCCAAACAACAAATATATCTAAATGTAATGTTGTTTTTAATAACAAATAATATTAAGAAAAAATAAAGGCTCTGCTAAAAAAAATCTATCAAATATTAAATTAAATACCATAAGAAATCTGTCCTTCTGCTTGGAAACAGAAATTGTTAGTTTTCTTAAACCAGTAATCTAATTCAGTATATTGTTTCTAACAAGTTAACACAAGGTGCTGCAAAGGATTAGTAAAATATATACTATATAGAAGCAGATGTGAACATTTTAGAGAAAGAAAATTCCCTCCTTTCTCAGCAGTGGAATCTGTGTGATTGTCAGCACTACAGGATTGACATCACTTCCAAAGCTGTAATTATAAATATTAAAAAAACCCCTCAAGATACTCATTATCCATTACAATGTAAGACCTCAAAGTGGTGAAAAAAGTCAACCACAAATCACATGCTGATGCCTTAAGAAGCTTTGAATGCCTTGGTTTTGCTTGCTTGGAAAACGTATCTTTTCTTCCTCTGAAAGTGCTACTGGGCACAATTCCTATCTAAACACCTTTAAATTCTGGCTCCTAATTTCTGGAAATCTGTTTTTCAGCTCTAAAAGGCAATTTTAACACTAATATTTGAATGAAATCATTGCAAGTGAGATACTGAAAATATTCAACATTCAAGTAACTGGAAATTCAAAAATACCTAGAAGACATGCTTTGTATCTCTATTATAAAAGTTTATACAGATTGTAGTATCTCTTTGGATTAAAAATTAAGATATCACTGCAGGCTACAACTGTAGTACTTTAGTGTTTCATGTTTTAAAGAAAGAGTGAGATTGTCAATTTAAAGTCAGTGAAGACTGAAGGTTTATACCTTAGAAGGAATCTGTATTAATTACAAGAAATTTAAAGTGATATTTAAGAAATGGTTACTAAAAGCCACAATCTGAACAAAGAACTTTTCCCCCCCCAAATGAAAAGATTACTTGTACAACAAGCTTTCAGTTAAAGCATTTTTTTTTAGGATTGAAATCATTCCTTATACTCAAACCCAGGATTTCTTTAGCATCTTTATTTTTATGCAAGCTAGCAGTGTTCCATGCTAATGAACACTTAAGAAGTATTATTCAAGGTGTCAATTTGATTTGTTAACAGATGCACTGTTAGAAAAAAAATCTCATTCCCACTATCCATTAGCACTTTTGAGAACAAGCTCAGAAAACAAGAGGATTAAAAGGAAAGCCAGTGTCTAATGGTGATGAGCTGCAAGAACAAGTGATTATACAGAAAAGTCCTTAGAGCCAAGTAAAGGCCTCTCCATTTTTGAATTACCACCCTTAGGATAATAAGCCACATCCTCTGTTTTGTACGCAAACATTACCCAACAGACTACTGAAAAATTAGGCTGGAAATACTCAGCTTTGGTAAGTGCTAATGGTAAGGAAATGCTGCCCATCTAACAAGTGGCTGTAACCTCCTTTTCACTTAAAGGAGGGAGAACTGCAGCTCCACAGCCCAGCTCACCCTGTTCCACCATTCCCACTCGGCGTGGGGAACTCTCAGGTCCTTCCTGCTCCATAAACAAGACTCTGCCTCCTGGCAGGCTCCTCTCCCAGGGAAGGGCATCTCCACACCTCACTGCACTGCCAGCAGGAGCTCCCAAGGATGGGGCTTCCTACAGCCTCCCACGCTGTTTTCAAAGGGAGTTCCAGTGATGCTGCTGGCAGGGCAGTGCTCCCTCCCTGTCCTGGAGTGTCCTATTTTCCCAGGGCAGCACTCAGAGCTCTCCTAGCCCCCCAAGCCAAAGACAACTGCCAGCTACAGCAGCATTTGGCTTAGCCTGTGATACACTAAGAAACAAAATTTATTCTTATCCAGGCAGTGATGCTTTGCTTTAGAGCAACAGACATCAACCACCACCTCAGAAACTCCTTAACTGCTCCATCTGACTGCAGCTCTGTCATGGTCTCTTCTAGATGCTCCCCTTATTCTCCCAAGTCTATCACAAGTTGATTGTTCCTGTGCTTCAACTCCACTATTTTTCTTTCAACTCAACGACTGCTTTGTTTCCAGCCATCTCCAAACAGATTGTGACATCTCAAAGTTTACTACAACTCACGTAAAGATAGACACAGAGAGGTTTGTCTTGGCCTAAGCTTCTCCATGGAGTTAATGAATCCAAGACAGGATTATGGAGTTCACACAAACTGATTTTTGCAAGGAATGGTTGGTGATTCAGCAATAATAGGCAGTTTTTCCTACTTAAAATAACCCCTGAGGGAGCTACATGGCCAAGTTTCAAAATACACCCCAAACACTGCTAGCCTATAAAGCAGCACAGGATGTTTGCTTTGTGTAAGACTTCACAAGAATCAAATTTTAGAGGAAGTGAGAGGAAGAAAGAACGAGCTTCCAAAATATAATCATCTAAAATAAAACGTTTGTCAGCACAGATGAGATGTGTCAAGGGTGTGTGTGGGGATATCAGAAGATAAAAGGAGAGAAAATCTCTCAGCAGAGGGGAAGGAGATGCAGCCTGAAACAAAAGGGAACAAAGTGCTCATCTAGTGACAACAGGTCTCATTCCTGCTCTGCCAGGTTAAAAACAAACACTCTCAAACTGTTACCCATCATAGAGAGGCTTCAGATGATCAAGAGAATCATTATAGCAAAGGACTAAACTAATTCTTTGCTGGAGAGATGGAAATTGAGACCTAATTCCACATCATAATCACCAAAACCATACAATGCAGAGCAAAACAAGGTTCATCTCGGCTTTCATTTTGTTTTTGTAGGTATTTGACCAGAACTTTATGAGATATCTAATAAAAATCATGGGTAAATCTGTTGCTCAAGCATTTGCTTCACAGAAGAGACAGAACAACAAAGATATAATGATGTTAATTTGCTATCAAAACCTTGTTCTGGTTAAGGAGGCAGCCCACTGAGCTGTCCTGACTTTAGTGCTCTTCCTCTCTCTCCAGAATGAACACACTGTCACAAACACAGCGATGAGTTTGTATCAGGCACTACACCAAAATAACTAGAGAAGAACTGGCTTTTTCCATCACTATCAAGTAAAAACAACTTTATATAATAAAAACACAGCTCCCCTGTGAACACTGCTGGTCAACATGTTGCTTAAGATGTTAGTAAAGACTTTAGTGTAGCTTGGGCATTTTTCCTCTTAGGAACTGTCATTAACATTCCAGTGATTTTGTTCCCATGCACTGCACCTTTCCCAGCTCCAGGAATTACACATCCATAAACTGAAAGCAGCTGTCACATGTAGCCATGGGCATCGTTGGAAACAAAACCAAGAAAAGCCACAAGACCCAGTATTTACAAGTGAAGAGAAAAATTAAATGAGTCAGAGTGCCAGGAGACAAACATCAGATCCTCTCCAATCATGTTATTTCAGGAGTTTAACTGAAGTCAAGTTGATCTCCATGCTCTAAGTGTACACTTAAATTTGGGAAATCCACCCTCTGAATTTTGTGAACTACTCAGTAGCTCCCTGTGTCTGACCAATCTGATCTCTACATTATAAAAGCAGACTTGAGTTAGCAAAGAAATTCAGCTTTCTTTCAAACAAAAAAGGGACCAGCACATTTTACTACAGAAAAACAGTTAAAACTCTGTGCAATGCCAGCTGATAACACCTGATCCCATATATTTTAAAAAAGCATAACTGAACACATTTTGCAGTACATTAGAAAATTAGTGTGATAAATGAAGTACCTAATTCCTGTGACACAGGCTTGGCTTTAAGAATTGCTTGTAATACTGGATCCTCCCATGGTCCACCATCTCGAATGATTCGAGTCACTAGTTCCAGGTTCAGATTTCTGTATTTGTTTAGAAGGTTCTGACATTCCTACGTGTAAAAAGAGAAACAATTAGAAAGAAGAAAAAGATGTTGTCTAAAAATAGTTAGGCTCTCCCAAAGATACAAACCAAGAAACCCACGCATGGCTGAGTATTTCCTCAGTCAGTCATTTCAGCTACAAATTCTTCCATTGACCATACAGAAAGCCCTAAAGCAACAACTGAAATTATCTAAAAACAGCAATACAGAACTGTTGAAGGCCAAAATCACACGGCTTCTGCAGCCCTCAGAAAGAGCCTTCCGTTTGTATAACAAAGGAAAAACAACTTTCCTTGGATTGGAGATATTACTGGCACACACTGAGCCAAGTCTTCACCTCATGGCAGCCTGCGCAGATTTAGACATGTTGAGCTAGATTTGTGATTTCTGAGGGAAAAACTGAATTAAGCCATGAGTCACCAGCCCTCAAGCAACCATTTTTCTCCAGATTTCTACATAACAGGAATTATGTTTGCCTGTAATATCATGGAATGTTTTAGCCAGCTATGATTTTCCCATCATAGGTGTGGGGATGAGCTCCCTCTCATCCCCACACCTTGGTATTTGCTGTAAAGCATCAACAACACCATTGATCAACGGAAAATTTTAGCAGTGAGAGAGTTATCTAATATTGAAACAAAAAAATCCAGAAGAAGAATGGCTTCCATCCACATACAATTACCTTCTCCCCACTGCCAGTTTGGTTACACAACTGAGGCAGCAGAATCAGTGCTGGCACATTAATTTGTAGAAGCAGTAATAGACAGGTATCAACATAAAAACAACAAAGGAAGAGCTATTTCTCAAACTGCAGTTCCATGACCAGTTTTAATAGAGACAACAACCTTGGTTTTCATCCTTTCTTTCCCTACAAAGCTTCCTCTCATGGTGGCACAACCCTAAAAATCAGTTCAGGTATTAAAAAACCCCAAACAAACCAAACCCCATACTTACCTGGCAAAACAAATTTTTAATCCAGGATCATTTACCTCATGCAGTTGTATATAGTCATACAAAACTTTGTCCCAATCTACCCAAGAACAGAACAGTTTAAACTATGCATGTTTATGCTAACTTGAAGACTTCATGGAGAAGGAGCTTCAATTTTTAAATTTAGTGGTTAAAACTAGAGGGGAAACATGAGATTTCACGGCATGAACTGAATGACATTAAGCTTTAAATAGACATGAACAAATGGAGTTTCTTGCACTATAATGACATGTTTCCTCCAGGTCATATATTCACAAAAACTGTCTTTACATCTACTAAAATAATATTAAAAGTTTATATGAAAGTAGGCAACACTACCTGGATTGAACCTAAAATATCTTTCAAAGGATCTTCGTAGAACTCATCCTTTCCAAAGAACAGCAGCAATTCAAAAAAACTCCTAGAAAACAGAAGTAGTGACAAGTCAAACTAAAAACATTGATTCAAAAAAAATGTAAATATAAGGCTCTTACTTTTCACATCACTCAAGCCAAAATTAGGAATTCTGTGAATTCTAGACCCATGCCCATGTGGAGTCACTCGAAGGTTTTTGGTGGCCAACAATTCATGTTTTCAAGCACTTTCTACCAACACATCTTATTTCATTTCAGCCTGTCTTGCCATAACTGAAGTCTCTCTGAAGATGTTGATTTAAAGGTATTAATTATTTCATCTTTTCAAAAAAAGCTTTTGAAGATTATTTGGAAAGGGACAACTTTTGTGCAAATATGCAAACAAAACTACATCCACCTTCTGTGTGGCATTCAAATCCAAACAACTTGGATTTTATCACCACCAAGTTTTTAAGCAGATCAGGTCTATGTCCAGCAAGATGAATTCACAAGTGTTACCTCAAAAGAGGTGGCAGAAATGGGAGAAGAAAGGATAATACTTTCAATAGCTGCTTAGATTCAAACTGATTTGTGGCCTCCATGGTTTTTATCATCTTAAAATACTGGTTTAGCATTTTATTTCTTTTAAATCTGGGTAACAGAGTCAGAGAGGTTGGTAAAAAGCAGCTTTCCAGATCTCCTTCCAATTCAGGTTTTCATTTACAAAAGAGTCCTTCCAGATAATGCAGTGGAGTCAATTCAATCAAAAAACTTGGCAGTCAGAGCTCATGGATCTACAGTGCAACTGTTACTGCTCTGCCTGAAGATTCTGAGAAATTTCATTTCTACTTGGAAAAAGTACCAAGCAGGCACTGCACTAATGAGCTGCAATTGCTGATTGAGAAAGTCAAGAGCAGCAGACAAGAACTGAGCAACTCTCAGAGGGACAGGCAGGACTTCAAAAAGTATTGTGCAAATTGAAGGCATTTTTTCTTCTCAGTAACATTTTCAGGAATACTGTGCATTAAAAATGTCTTAATGCTCACAGACAAAATTAAGTTTTCTATAGGAATAATGGTAAAGTACCATAAAATTAGATTTCCAATAGATTATGCTGAAGTAATTTTTTTTTCCTAACCAATGATTAACGATGCCAAAAACAAGCTTAGAGAAATAGATACAAATCCATTATGTTCAGTGACAGAATTTCTCTCAAGGCTAGGTCTTTGAATCTCAATTCAAATATGCAATGAAAAAACAATCCCTACCCCAATAAGTACTTGGTTCTGAAAAAAAACATTATCTCATTTCATGTTAAACAAAATTTTGCAGCATACTTGACTCTCAGGAAAGGTCAGCCATGAGTCATGTCATGATCTGGCAAGCAGCCAAACTGGAACTTAAATAATAAGACAGAACTAGTTAGAGCAAGTGATGCATGCTTGCATTTAAATTTGCTTTGACTGATTTAAAAAGAGGAGGATCTTGAAAAAAAAAATCTGGAAATCAATAGTGAACAAGTGCAAACTACGATTTTCTGCCTTATCAATGCACCTGCACACAGTGTAATAAAGGAAGCCATCAAAATATTTTTATTTCCTCATCACCAGTCTCCAGTTGAAATTACTACAGTCAGTTCCAGCTTTGTTTGTCTCAAAACTGTCTGCAGCACTGCATAGCCACATTTATATCCATCTAGACTGATCACATCACTGCTTTGGCATCAGAAGATTGCCTAAAAACACCAGTGAGGCACCATTATTAAAACCTCCTGATATTAATGCAGATGCTGCTTCATTTGATATGAATAGCAAGGTTATTAAGTATAGGAAATAAGCCAGTTGTTCCTGTTAACAGCTCATTGTCTGGTTACCAAGGAAATCTTACTCAAGGATGACAATACAGTCAGGCAGAGTTTTGCTCTCCAAGAAATAAGACCTGATATACACTGAATTTTCAAAAGAGATTTGAGAAAGGTTGCCCAGGTAACTGCAGCTACTTAGCCCTGGGATCCCTTTATATCACATCACATGCAAAACTGTGCCAGCCAGGCAGAAGAATAAATAATCTGACATCCTAGAACAGAAGCAAATCTCATGGAGTAAACCCAGTTCCAAAAATCAAAACAGACAAGGGTGACAGGAACTCAGTGACCAATTCACTTCTCAATTATCAGCATGTATCCATCCAAAAAAATACCTGAATTTCCACCTTTTTATCTCCCAAGCCTTGCTATTTAAAAGTACATACGAGCACGGTTTGAATTTTGAGGTTTTTTTCCTTAAAACTGGTGAAAAAAACCCCACAGCAACAGATGTCACCATGTTTTGATGTAACTTTGAAAGGCGTGGTCTTATGATGCCATAAATAGTCCTCTGTCAAATGGTTTCACACACACAAAACAGGAAATGTCCACAGTGAAGCTTCACCAACATTTAAAGACAGCATTTATTTTTCCTTATGTACGTATTACCCTGACACTTCCAGTTTTCATGTGGGAAAATGACCAATGCATCAAGAAAACTGAAATTAGAGCAAAATTTATGACACAACATCCTGCAATTCTTGAAGCTGAATGTGACTTTGGGTCAGTTAGCTGCATAACAAGTAATTCCTGTAAGCATTTTGATGACTCAAACATAAAAATCCATACAATTTTAAAGTAATTGACTTCTTTCTTAAGAAATTGATCTTAAGAATTACTTAGATTATTACATCACTAGAGGTACAGAAGTAAAAAATTGAGAGAAATTATTTAAAATTATCTACTGGCAAAGGCTGGCCTTCAAATACTCCAAAATAAAGTTATGGTGATCACTTATTTCTTAGATGATTCATTTTGCCAGACATCCCTTGTGACAAAACACTGTCATTGCCAACTTGAATATTTAACAAGGATAGAAAAAAAGATGAAATTCTGGTTAGCAATTCTTGCTTCTGTGCAGCTCCAACAGCTGTAAAACCACTCTGGGGAGCTCTGAGGACCCGAAACCCTTTTGCTGTGGTGTGGAAAAGGAAGGAACAATAAGAATGAAGAAGTACTCACAGAGCAAGGCTGCTCAGGACGTATTGCACGTGCTCGCATTCGGCCGGGAACGACACGCAGGCAGACGTGAAGCAGCACAGCGCCGTCTGCAGCACCTGCAGCTGAGGCAAAGGGACCTGCCACCTTCCAGCATAGTCTTCAACAACCTAGGAAAACATGGAAATACAGGTTTCTATCCAACAGATTCCCCTCAGTCAGGAAGAGCAAGCAGTTAACGCTGTACCTGCTTTAGCTCCTCTCCTTCTCCCTCAGGAGCAGAGTTTGTGACCTAAAAACTTTGACTGTTTTCTGGTTTATGACCTACATCATGACAGGAGAATCACAAGGGACCTTCAGCTATTCTTTTCAGAGGGTAAGACAGGAAATACTTTCTTCTTATGCTGCACCACAGTAGATATTGCACTCTGCATTTAAACACAAGTTTGTATTTTGCAAGAGGATGCAAATTAGAGAGCCTGTAACAACATCCAGACGTTCTAGTCTAAAAACTTTCCAAGAGGGGAAAGAGTAACCTGCACTCTTCCAGCATTTATATCAGCAGAGAGTGACAAACATTCCAGTCACTCTTCCTTATCTGATCAAATGATTAAATTTGGCTTTATTTAGCCATAGGATGGATCTAAGGCAATAGCAGCTGAGCTGGATTCATACTCTGTATGTAGATTCTAAGTTTTCCAAACTTATTTTAATAATTTTTTTGAAAAACTGTGAGCTTAACGCAGCAAATACCTAGGTCAACTGAAGAAGAATTAGCAGACTTGCAGATCAATTATCTTCCTCTTAAGAAGACTAAACATTTTATAAGATAGTCCTGCCTCACAGATCTATTAAGAGTTCCCTGAGATAGTTTTAGCCAAGTACCTTTTATAGAAAACCACAAGAGCCTTAGAAAAACAAAGTAGACAGAAAGAAAAAAACATCCTTTAGAGGTGTGAGCCTCCAAAAGGTCAAACAAAGGTAGAAATTAAGCATCACTTCCCACCAGGACGTTTCACAATGCTTGCACCTGAGAGGCACAGTATAGATACACTCATAACAGAATTCAGGCAATAAAACAACACTTTGTGTCCCACTGTACAGCCCTCACTGCATTTCCAGCATTCATCTGAAGCCAAAGCAAGCTCCATCAGGAATTAATGGGCAGGGAACACCCTTTTCCCAAAAAAAAAATCCATCAGTCCCAGCCTGCAGCAGCTCCCCTGCCACACAAATACCAGAGCCAGCAGAGAAAGGAACACAACAGCAACACAACCTTGGCCTGGCAGCTGGTCTGCAACTCAGATGTACCAAAAAAGAGTCACAGCAACACAGCCCCCATCCCAAACCGCTCTGGAAGGATAGGAATAGCAAGCTTTTTCCCAAATGTAGACCCCTGAAACCAAGAATTCAAGAGTCTCAGGAAAAGAGAAGTCTAATTGGTCAGTTCTCGGAAGACTTGCAACAATCAGGAAAAAAGGGGGAGTTTGGGGAGAGTGTGGACAAAAAGTTAAACTCAGTATAAAATAAATTCCAAACCACACTGCACACACCTTCTATACAGAAGGAGGGGCAGGGAATAATGTACGTTTGTTTTACAATTCTGTGTATCCTTCAATGTCTGTTTTGAAGTAATCTCACAGAATAACTTTTTCTGTAATAGAAACCAAGCTCTTTTTTTGTACAAAATACTCAAGATGCCATGCTTTGAAATGGGACTGCAAAGCAGAACAGACGTAAAAGTTTATCAGCACATTTTGAACAGGCACTCTAATTTCAATACAATGAAGTCAACCAAACAAGAAGAACTTAACCTTGTCAAAGCACAGTGGCCTGCTCCTTGTCCAATACTCAGGAGAGAAAATCAGAAGGGAACAATCTTTTTTAATGTGACTTTCTGCAACAGTTGCTTTCGAGGTCTCTGTAAGGGTACCATTTTTAATATCCTTAAAGCATCATTCCCCAGTCTGTCAGTACCTGCCATTGCTAATAACCATGAAGAGACTGGGGCTTTTTGTTTTCCCTCTCTCACTCAGAGCAGATAAAGGCACTGAAAGGAGGCTGGAGCACTTTCCTGACACCAAACCTCCCATTCAGCTCCACCTTTCTCCCACACCAATACACTACTTGCCCTCCTTTAACAGGCTTTAATAACTCAAAGGAAAATCCAAGACTCAGATGTGTCCTATTAAAACAAAGTCAACACCAGACTTACCAAAAATTTCTGAGCACACAGCTAAGGCAGCTAACCCCAAAAATAACAAGGTAGTAATTAAAAACCTGGACCAGTGAAACAAGAGGTTTTCCTGTTATATTATATTTTAACTGATTAAATATACACATATATTTTAAGTGATTAAATATGCACATATAAAGTTATCTGGCTATATTCCAAAGACTTAAGAGAAACAGCATTGCAAATAATTAGATTTGCAAATACACAGGACACCACCCCCAAATGTTTTATGCAGTGCTAGGCCTGAAGTTGCCACAGCTTTTCCTGTTCCTCCACACAACGAAAAAAAAACCCAACCCTACAAGTCCTACCAATTGTAAAAGTTTATCATTATTAGGATTTCAAACAAAGTTACTCCCATAACTTCTTGTGAGATTTAACAGTAAAGGAAGTGACCACAGGATTAAAACCACAACAATTCTGTGAGTTTTTCTGCTGACAGTTTTGGAAGTAAGCTCGTTGGCAAATACAGTGGTTGTCATTCCTTGCAATAAACGTATGTAGGGGCTGTCACAGAAGAGGACAAACCCAAAAGGGGCAAGCTTAGAAAAACCAAAGTTTCCTGAAAATTAAAATCTGTAATTAAAAGCAACGCCTACCACAGCTGCCTGATCAGCAGAAATAACCAGAGCAGCTCAGATACCAAAGTTCAACTCTAGAAGAGAACTTGAGTAATACTAAATTTACTCTACCTGGAAACATCACAAGAAATAATCACAGCTTTTTACTATATTTTGAATCTGTTCAGCGGCTGAAGAGCATTTTGTTCTGTTTCCAAATACAAACAAGCCAAATAGAGAGCAGGAAAAGCCTTATGATTTTAGGGTAATATGAAATATTATTTAAGATGTAAAAATTTAAAATGGCTTTATACTAAAATGTGTAAGCAACGGTTTTACTGCAATTCACACGTGAATATTACATAAGGAGTAACCAAACATAATCACACTTCTGGCAAAAGAAAACACATCACCCAGCAACAGCATGACACATCCTATGAGACAAGTTTCTACCCTTAAAGCTAAATGCTTTCCCCCTACTCTTAATCACCAAAATCTCATCCATCTCCTCAGCCTGCTTGAGGCAAGAACAATTCCCAAGGTTGGGTACCATATGCCTGTTACATTTAGCAACCCAAAAAGTCATGTACGTTTACAGTCTGTCACTTGCACAACAGTGAAAACTATACATTAATTCCAGAAAGGCAGTTTGGGCTGATGGGAGCACTGTTGTAAATGTTCCTATGTATGATTTATGGCTGAGAGATAAATATATATATTGAAAAGTAGAAATATTCCTCCTCATCTTTTGATTAGCACCTCAGTCCCTAAATGAAAGTCAGCTAACGAAAGGAATTGTTCTGCTCACATATGAAAGTGAGAACTGCCAATCTTGTGACCACACAAATGCTTACGTCCACATCACTGGTAACCAGTAAAATACAATTTATTAGGTGTTTCAGTGAAAAAGTACAATTATTTCTTTTCCTCATATAAAAAAAAGGACATAACTTCTGGATTTTTGCATTACCTACAACACTAAGTGTGTCTTCTCTAACTTGAACAGGCCTGTGTAGCAAGGCTCTCAACCAGACAGAAGCATCATTCGACAGAGATCCTTCCTTTATGTATAAAAGCCTGCAACCCCTTTATAAATTATAATCCTGATGCATTTTTCCAAGGAAAAATCACGAGCTCATTTTCATACAAAAGGTATACTTAACGAAAAGGCATTAAAACGTGGAGAAGCAGCAATATCAAGAAGTTTGAAAGCATCAAAAAGGAAAGTTTCAGAGAAGTAAAAAGATGTTACAAAGATCAAGAAAAGTCTACAATGTATTGCACAAACGTACACATATTTCTTTTGGAAAATACTAACTCCTTAATCCCACTTGTAAAACAGGGAGATCATTTCCCAGGGTAAAGCTAAAAGGACAGCAGGCCCAAAAGCTGATGAGAACCACCCTGAGTATGTGAATAAGAAAAGATTTTATGATGTTCATGACAAGAGCACCGAAGCCTGGAAGCCTGGAGGAGTCAATCTGCAGGTAAAGAGGTTGCAAATCAACTGCTGTTGTGAATTCTCCTAAACTGACTGAGGAGCCAAGCACACTTCACCCACCACAGCCCAGTTTTGCACGACAGACCCTTATCAGTTTTCCCATCAAGTGTCAGAGGCAGGAGTGACACCACCTTACCCAGGCCAAGGACACCCCTCTCCACACACAGGTCAATCCTCACCACAGCTGGAAGCTCAGCCTTGGCATCCAACCCGGGAGTAAACACCACGTGGTTTTGCCACATCTCTTTTGTAAGGATTTCCTTTTAAACATGAATTAGCCTGAATCTCAAGCAGCACAATACTCAACTACCAATAAGTAAATTGAACGCACTGGTTTCCACCAGTCCCACGCGTAAAAAACACCATGACAGGTTAATTTTTAAATTTAAAGAGTTTCAAGTGGTTATGGTACTCTTTGAAATTTAGTTACTGCAATGCATGATTGGCCTTTCGCAAGCTTTCATGTAACAAGCAGTAGCAACATTCAAAAACACGATAAAGTCAAATATGACTGACAACGGTGCTCTTAAAATTTGAGCCATTAACAAGGATAAAGCGTATTTGTTCAGGAAGGTACAAAAACCCCCAAAACATCAACACCACAAATTATCACACAAGAAAATGGGTGGTGACAAATTACAGATTCTGCCTTCTCAGAGAAATAAGCTTCAAGGATGTTGAAGAAATCACTTTTCACTACTAGCGTTCATGTGAGCAAGATTTTTATAGCTGAGCCTTAAAATGGTGTATGTAGATCAAATATGGATCCCAAAGGTCCAAAATTTGATAAAATAAAAGCCTGGCATAACGTAAAGGTTTGGGGTGGGTTTGTTTGCAGTTGTTTTGGGTTTTTTTTAAATATAAAAAAAACTTAACCACTATTGATTTGAAGTTCAAAATAAGAGACAAAGGAAAATACTTTCAAATTTAAGCCCACAAAATGTGAAACTATATTAACCCCCAAATCGGAAGAACAAACATCCAAAGCTGTATATTTTTTTACTTCCATCACCACAAAGCAAGACAAACAACAGTTGAGTCATACACCCTTCTCTGCCTTTTTTTGCCTGCTAAAATAAATCCAGGAAACACTATCTTCTCTGGCGTGTTACTATATTTTACTACTTAACTTTTTTATAAGCCCAAGAATTGTTTTTCCACCAATTAATGCAAGCAAAGGAGGTAATCTTTCTTTCAGGAGCGGGATCATCCTGGGAGGCTGTAAGCTGATGCCACAGGAAGAACAGATTAAGGAGTGTTTACTCCTCACAGCATCACCTTGTTACTCGATATGAACTCACCTGTGTTTATTCCAGCAACATCAAATAACATCTAGCACAGTTATGCAGCCCTGTGGACAACTACAGAAATGCTGGAAGCAACTTGTAACATTTTGATAATATTTAATGTTGTGAGAAAAAATTCTGAAAAATAAATTAATTTCTTTTTCTAGTTAATAAAACTGTACCCACTTCCAGTGCTATGAAGGAAACTATATCCGTTGTCCAGCCCGCCATTAAGGTTTGTTTTTAAACCAAGTAAAATTGGAAGTTCATCCTTCTAATGACAAAAATATTCCCCTTCACCCTCAGACCAAAAAAGTCACCATCTTTTCTATTTTTGCTGCCCTTCACCATTTGTATTTCAGCCTCACAGGAACCTCTCAGTGGCTCTAGTTCCTGAGAACCCTCATGAAAGAATTTCAAATTCTGCGTACAAACACAAGCTGAAACTCCTCCAAATGTTTAGGCTGAGGGAGTTTCTTCTAGGTACCACCTTTCAAATGTCTTTAACTTACAAAGTAGTTACAGATGCGCTGTTCTTTCGCCTGCCAAAGCTGGGAACAGCAGATTTGCTTTTCCCAACATCCAAGTGGGTTTGGAACTCCACAAATAAGAAGAAAAGCCACATCAGCAAATTGTAGAAAGTAACACAGAAACAGCTGGTGAGATGCATAAGCTGGGCACTTGACTCATCTTCCAACTGCCTTTTTTCCCTTCCAGCCACAGAAAGCTTGAATTTTGCTTTGCCCATGTCATCAATCTCAAATAACATTCCAAGAAAACATTTTATTCCCTTTTGCCTTGAAAGATTCAGGCTGTAATGACTCTCTATGACCATGAATATCTACAAAGCACAGATCCCAAAACTACACGTGGGTTTCAAGATGCCACGTTCCAACTTCACCTTGTATCACTAAATTGTGATTACCCATAAATTCATGGAAAATGCCCCCATAATCCTGACATCTCATCTTTTTTAACTGGTACTTAATCGATCCAAAAGTGAAGTTGAGCTACAATACTCCAGGCCTCAAGAGAACTGGATCTGGCTGTTTACAGCAGGTTTTATACCTTTCCAACATAATTCAGGGATGAAAGATGTGCACACCAATGCTTTTCAAGGTCTAAGCCACTCTCTTAAAGATCAGCAGGATTTTCTGTCTACAGAAAAGAGATCTACAGACTGAAAAAGGCTTTATTTACACCTTGCTTCATTTCTCCTGCAGCTCTTACTGAGAGATGCTCACAGACTTCATCAGCTTAACTACAAGCAATGCCAAACAATATTATTTTCAGGTGACAGCAAGCTTCAGCACCATGCCTAAAGCACAGCCATGTGTTTTGATAGGTTGTTACTCTGAAAATAACAATGTTTCTTTCGGGGAGTCCAAACTCAGGGCACCATCAGTAAGCAACTATTTCTACAACTGCTATTCCACTTCCGACACAAAAACAGGAGCACAGGAGGCAAACTAGGACGTTCAGAAAGGCCAAATGAGCATTAAGACAAGCCAAACTGTGTTATCAGTGCAAAGTGGAGCGAGGTGGGAAGGCTCAGTCTGCACAGCAGCCAAATGCGTCCTTCAGAAGATCAGGATAGAAAATTACAAATATACATTACGTGTATAATCACACACGGTCAATCCCACGAGGGAAAATGAGCTCATGTGGAGCACGTACAACTTCATTTGTTGTCAATCCATAAATGTCACACAGCTACAGGCTTTTCACACCAGCACGCCCCTTAGGATCTTGGGTTTGTGTAGTTAAATCAGTAGAAAAACCCATCACTAAAAAACATGTTTAAACAAAACACTGATTACATTGAGCGAGCACATGACTGCTGTTCACACCAGGCCAAATTTACACAAAACAAGCTGAAAAAAAAAAAAAAAAGAAGCCCTGGGGACAAACTGTTGATATATTAACTTACTCTCATCAGGATTATCTAAACTGTGCATTGTTAAAAAGAAAGTTTAGGAAAAAAGCAGCAGAGCCTTTTACATACTCAGAACACTGACTGCTTATGTGGAGAGTTCACCAACTCAGAGTAGGGGAGAGGGCTTGGCAATCTTCCTACACACAAAAAAACTGCAGGGGAAGCCAACTCTAGAAGTCAAGACTAGATATATACCACATAAAACAGTTGCGATAGAGCTATTTCACAGGAAAATTCTTCCCCTGCTCTTGTCCTCTTCCGTTTCCTACTAATTCCTACCTTTCCCTGGCACTGGCATCACCATACGAAGCTATCACCCTGTCTGCACTCCCTCCTTATCACAATAAATTCAACATACAGTAAGCACAGAGAGAAAAATTTAGGATAAAACCCTCAGTGTTGATCAGGAGTAAATGTCCTTCCAACCAGCCAACGTAATCAAACATGGTTGTCATTCCTTACAGTTGTAGAAAATGCCAGACGTTCAAAAACATTCTCTTCTCCTTTTACTGGCTCCACAATTTTTGAGAGATCATGAAACAGAAGAAAATATGAAAGGATCAACAGCCCCAAAAAGCGACCTATGGGTTTAGAGAGCAGAATGACCCCGAGATTATTACAACCACATACGACAGAAAATAACATTTCAAACAAAATGTTTCACTGAATGTTGAAACAGGAACAAAGTGACAACATGGCAGCACGTTTCTTCAGATGGCAGAAGACAATCGTGGTGGTGAGTTAGGTCAAAAAATTGATGAAATGAAGCAATTCTATATAAAACGACGTCTGGGCTGTGTTTTGGGAAGCAGCAAGTGTCGTGGCTGGAATACACCAGAAGTAACTAATGCTCCATCCACACCTGCTGATGAAAGCAACCAGGAAAAGCAACCTGTTGGTGCTTGTTACTTTGCAAGGCACACCTAAAGGGCTTGCGAGGAGCACGACAATTCCGGGCCCGCATCAGGAAAACGTTGCTTTCCAGAGGAGAAAAAAAAAAAATAATAAATCATACAGCACCCTGGTCTAAGCCGGTCAGCGAGACGGGAACTGCCCCTGAGGCCCTTCGTCCGCTCCTCCGCCACCCGGGCGAGGCGGCCCGGAATTGTTCTGCCCGCAGCACCGGCAGCCCCACGCGTGTCCCTGCAGCCGCCCCCGGTTCTCCTCACCCGCTCCGACAGCCCCCTTCCCTTCCCTTCCCT
>VZTG01004158.1:233206-247613 GCA_013397845.1 Melanocharis versteri
AGGGCCCCGCGGCCGCCGTCTCGCCGGGAATTCCCGGATCCGTGTGCGCCGGGCACCCCCGGGAGGGGCAGGCGACATCCGCCAGCCAGGAACCCACGCCGAAACTTGGCACCCCCCACCCGGAAAATAAAAAAATAAAAATAGGCCTGCCAAAAACCCTGTGTTGTTGCGCTGCTCCCGGAATCCCCAGAGATTTTGCTGCGGTAGGACTGCAAATACCTGGTTTGACAGCGGATTTTTTCTCGTGTTTTTTTTTTTTTTTTTTGGCCTTTCAGAAGCCAAAGCAACAGGTTTATGTTGGGTTAGGACTCGTCTTCTGCTTGATTTCAGGAAATGGTTGTTTAGGAAACTCACGTATAAAGCAACAAAAAGAATGAAGAAGGTTACATTGATGCTGGATGAAGATTGTTTATCTTTGTGTCAAAGACTTAGAGTTCAGCAAAGTAGCAGAGAGAGTACAAGAAAATCACTAGTAAAGTAGCTAATACCAAAGCCTTTGTTTCCTTTTTTCGCAGAAGGTTGTAATATCTTCATGTAGCAATGGCTTAAGAAAAAAGACAATGTTGAAGACAGAATTCTCTATTCCTTTAGTTCCAGGGTGGGCAAAAGACATTCTGGACAGCAGAAAGTGTATTCCAATTATTCAAATCATCTTTTTTTTGTTTTGTTTTGTTTTTAAAGTTATAACAGCAAACTGGGTAACAAAAGAAAACAAGTATAGAGAAGCACATCCAGAGGTATCTGGATACTTAGAAGAAACATTGTTGCCTTTTGGGTTTTTTGTTTTGTTTTCTTTTTAAGGAAATGGGTAGTTAATGTGATGACCATTCACCTTGCTCAGAAAACCTCAAACCTGAACAGAGTTGTTACTTGACTTCAACTTTACTTTAAAAAGGAGTTAAATTATCTTTAGCTGAGATTTGCAGTAGCTATGCCATACCTCGATAACAAAAGGACACAGGTCCTGTTTGATTTCAGTGCACTTGACTGGGTTATTGCCTGCTTTGGTGACATGATCTAGCTTAGAGTGATGTTAAACCTCTCTGAAAATACGGTTTGTTGTTTTACATTGCAATATATGCAATTTTATGTCCCCATTAGGCAGTTCCAGCAGTAATTGCAGCAGCAGAATTATTTGCTCTAAGCTCCCAGTTCAGGTTCAATCTAATAGTTGTGGTTCAAAAGCCAGGGCTGTTTCCAAACAAGTGCTGGCAAAGCTTGTGTTTGGTTTGGGGTTTTTTTTGTTGGGGGTTACTGGCTTTTATAAGTGACAGTAATGGTTTTCTTGCTTGCTATGGACAAAAGACACAGAAAAATACTGACTCAACATAATTAAGAAACTGTCAAATTCGTTGAAAATGCTAAGAAGGAAGTATTATTTGTCTTAAAGTGTAAAGGATAAAAAAGGGTCTTGAAGAAGAGCAAAAGGCGTTTTTGTTTGACTTTAAGTGATTAACAGATTGGGTTTTGAGGGTTCTGTTAAGCGTTTTACTCTGACCCACAAGGAACTTCATTCTCCCGATTTCTTTGGACTTCCAAATGAAGAGCCTTTCAATAAGTGCCACAAACGTGTCTTAATTAATGCTATTTTGGACGCCAGCAGGTGCCAGGCCGGGTACTGAGCGTGACTCTTGTTTTGTTTCCCAGCTTTGCCCGGCTGGAGGCAGCGATGGAGCGGTTCGGGGTGAAGTCGGCGCCGTCGCGGAACCGCTCCAAGACGGCTCTGTACGTGACCCCCCAGGACCGCGTGACGGAGTTCGGCAGCGAGCTGCACGAGGACGGGGGGAAGCTCTTCTGCACCTCCTGCAACGTGGTGCTGAACCACGTCCGCAAGTCCGCCATCAACGACCACCTCAAGTCCAAAACGCACACCAAGAGGAAGGCGGAGTTCGAGGAGCAGAACGTCAGGAAGAAGCAGAGGACTCTGACTGCCTCGCTGCAGTGCAACAGCACTGCCCAGACAGAGAAAAGCAGCGTGATCCAGGACTTTGTGAAAATGTGCCTGGAAGCCAACATCCCCCTGGAGAAGGCTGATCACCCCTCTGTGCGAGCCTTCCTGTCCCGCTACGTCAAGAACGGCAGCTCCATACCCAAGTCGGAGCAGCTAAGGAAAGCCTATCTGCCTGATGGCTATGACAATGAGAACCAGCTCATCAACACCGAAGACCGTTGAGAAGAGAACTGTTTTCATCCTCGTTGTGAAGTTTTACATATTGATGGTGTGGTTTATTTTTATATTCATGCATATATACAGTGTTACATATTGATTTTACAAGCTATTTTGTATTCTTGTAGAAATGACAATCTGCTCCTGAACTTAGCGGTGCGCCGCAGATCCTTGCTAACCCTGCTGTGGACTTACTTCAGAGCTACACTGATGCAGAGCTGGTGAGGAATGTAGGGAGCATCCCTGGCATACACCTGATCTCTGCTCAGTCCAGCTGTAACTGAGGCTGAGGAAAAAGCACTTGAATGGAGGACCCCGCTTCACAGTGCGTCTAAGAAGACGGTGTGGTAGGGATTGCTAATCGTGGCAGTGGATTGCTTTGTCCAGTATCCTGTCCCTGAGTGACCAAGAAGATGTGCTGCACCTTTGAAATGCAAGAAGCTCTAGGATGGTTAGTTAAAATATCACTGCTCTCTTGGGGGAGGACTGTTGCAACTTTCTATTCAAGCTTGGTTTACGTTTTGAAACAGGAAACGTTTTTCTTCTAGAACACTCTCTTACGCTGTTTGGTGCAACTGTGGATGTATTCATTATCCAGCTCAACCAGCCAGTCTTGTACTGACCTCTGAACTCCACCATTCTCACAAGGCTGGGAGTTCTGCAGGTTTGCCATGTCTGCTTTTCTAAAATCACTTGTCTTGGTTTCACATGCCCCCTTCCATTTCAGTGCCAATATCTGAAAGCTGAGTAGACAAACCAGTAACTGAGTGTGGTTTGCAGTGCAGCTGCTGTCAAGTGAAACTTATGCTGGACCAAGCTCTTAGCAAGGAGGATTAATGCCTTTATCCTACTAGCAGGACTAAGCTAAATCTAAATTGGGGATGGCAGAGGCACTAAATTGAGCAGCTGAGGTTTTTCCATCGTGCACAGAAGAGGCTGCTCCATCTTTTCCTGAAGGTCCTTTACACCTCTGGTCTTGTCATCAGCCTTTCAGTCAAGGGAGGTAAAGTGATTAAAATAGTTTTTAAAGCAGTTACTGCAAAGGCTGTTCAGTACTTGTAAGAACAAGTAGGAAGGCACATACATTTTGAACTTATACTGGAATTACAGACCTGGGCTGTCTTTCCTACTCTGTGCCATGGCCACATCTATTGGACGGGCAAAAAGTAAAAAGTAAAATGGGAAATTGAAGAATTTCAGTAGTATTACCCTCTCCAAAAATCTAGTAAACTGTTACCGAGCTATTCCAAATCATGATGCCAAATAGTTCACCTGATGCAAGTGCTCTGTGAAGGTTTTGAAAGAAATGAGGGAGTGTTGTGCAAAGTGCTGGGATACAACTGACCTCTGCCTGCTCTAGATCTGGAGATGCTCTGGGTTCAGAGAGGTGCCAAGCATCTCCTGGGAGTGCAGGAATCCTTCCTCTCAGTGGGTACAGTGGCATAAGGATGCTTTAACTCCCGAGGGTGGAGCCAGCTTCCTTTCCTCAGTAGAGTTTTGCAGCAGTTTATTTACAGCAATACTAAGAAATTGCTGAAAAAGAGACAAAATAACCAGATTATTTGGAGTTTGGAGCTATTTCCCCAGCTGTATCTAGAGCAGTCTCTTCTGCTGGGCTGAGAGGAACTTACATGCTTAGTAACCACTGGTTTTTTTTGTGCAATTAGCTCTGCAGAAATGCACTTGTGTTCCATGTCCTGCAGCCTCATGCTATGAAACCTGCTGGAATAAATGGACAAAGCTAAAAAGCAGAAGGCTTCTTATCCATGTGCACCAATCCGGGGTGCTCAGCCCACTGCTGGTCCAGGATTTCAGACAGATACAACAGTAGCAACTTTTTAATCTAATCCTAGAGATCAAGATACGCCTTCCTAAATATCATTTTTTATTGCACAAGCTTGGGTTTAGCTTAAAATCCTCAGCTGCCTTGGGCTAGAACTGTTTAATAAACCTTCTGAAGCCAAGTGAAAGGTAAATTGCCAATAGCCTTTTCTGTCCCGACAAGAATTGAAAGTATTTTCTCACAGCTGCTGTTCCCTTACAGTGAAACAATGTCCTTGCTTTAATTTTTAATCTTTTCTGAAACCTCAGCAATGCTATCATAAAATTGAAGCAAATGGAGCATAATGGGATATAGAGAAAACAAAAGCTGCTAGAGAAGTGGGATGGTTAAAAGGTAGGAATTTGGCCTAGTTCACTCAGTTTTTGCTAACATGGGATTTTCCAGGCTGCATCCCATAACAATTTTATATAGGATCTGATGCTCTATGTTCTTCCCTTGACTGACAGACTGACAGACATTTTGAAATGCTTCATGGGAACATTAAATAGGCTCTTACATAACTAAAAATAAAAAAGGGGAAAAAAATCAAGTTAATTTCAAACTTACAGTTTTACATAAAAATAAAAAAATTGGCAAGTGTAATGAATTCAATTTGCAGCAGGACACTGCTGTCTTAATCTCATTAAGACATTAATTCAAAAATAAAGTCACAATACTTTCCAAGCTTTTTTGGAAATTATGATGTTGATCCATGGAACAAACATTAATAATGGAGTAAAACTATGAAACATAAAGCACTTCCATGTAATCTAGAAAGAGTAATGAGTAAGTTTAGAATCATGAACATAACCCAAATCATCAAGACTTTTAGAGAAAATAAGAGTAAGTGGTTGCATTCTGTCATGAAACAGAATCCTGCAAATACTCAAATTTAGAGCATCATTTTGCCAGTATGGCTACAACTGGATAAAACATAACTTTTAACTGCTGTTGATCTCAGGGAAGATTCACAGCAGAAGTTTTCTCATCTATCTAAACCTAAGTAATAACTAAATCCTAGTTTAGAGGCTGTGATGGAGGTGTTTGAACAGTCACCAGAGGGGTTTAATTTCTTGTGCAAGAATGTATTTCCTGTAAAGAAGAAAACTCTCAGAAGTAAAGGAAGGATGGTAACAATGTCTGCTTTTCACTTTACATCCATAGTAGGGACAAGCTCTAAGGGATACTTTTTGCCAGGTGGTTTTAGGAATATATTTCAACTCTAAATGTAACAGTAAAAAAATAATTAAAAGAAGAAATATTTTCTTCTCTGACCAGTACTTAAATTAATTCAGCCAACTTAGAGCAAAAATTACTCCATAGTGTTTTCTTGAAACAGCACTTGCAAAGAGTAAAATACAAACAGGAGCATTCTCTGTTGTGTGACTCCTTACATGGACACACCATGATAGTTTCAGCTTGCATGTTCTTGAAGAAACATGAGCAAGCTTCAAAATTTTTAATCATTTTCAAGCCTATAACTTGACAGGTCCCATGGGAAGGCAAAGCATTCAGCAACCTGGAAGTTTGGTCTGTTTTCCAATGGAGAGAGAAACTTGTTCTGCAAAGTATGGGATATTCTCATGATAGAGAAGTGGTTTTTAGCCAGAGCCCTTTTTAGCAATTCTGTTGAGCTGAAGAGTGAGATGCTCCCTGTTAGGTTTTGCAGCATGATGAGCTGGTTTCCAGGAAAAAGGAAAAAAAAACCTGGAAGTTTGGCAAGGATAATCCCTATTTATATTTACATATAAAGAGAGGCAAGGCTCACTGTTGTTGCATTCACATTGTACTCACTGCTACTTACTCTGTGTAATTTGAGTGCTTGTTGTCTTTGTACAATTTTAAAGTCGTGTCTAACTTTCAAAATATTTTTATTTTAACAAAGCTTCTCACTGTAATAGTGCTGTTATTAGAGTTTAGTCTCTTTTGGTCTAATGAAGATGCTTTATTTTTGTTTTGGTGGTAGGGATGTTTTGTTGATGGTGAGTGGCCACAGAAATGGTTTTATTTAAAAAAAAAAGTCATGAACTTATGATTAGATACTAGAGTGAGGCTGAAGATACCTGGGTCCTGCAGTGCCACAAGACTTCCTGTAGGAACAGTAAGACCAGAGTAAGTGATTTAAATTTTTATATTAAAACAATACTGAAGAGAAATACTTTACATTGTAAAGTTTTCACTTGGTAATGAAAAAAACGGTCTCTTTAAAAAAAAAATAAAGGTATTCCTTTTTTATAGAATTCATGCATGATCTCTTATTTTACCAATCAAGTGGATCAAGAACATGTGGTAGTTCACATAGAGTGGTGTAATATAAGACAGAAGAAAGGGATGGGGACAGGAAAAGTTAAGGAGCTGCTGTTGTAGCTTAAGGTAACATCAGCTATTGAAGCAGTTGGTTGATTTATCTGTGCAATGACACTGAAGTCTGTTTCAGGACTGGTTATACAAAACCTCTGTTTCCCATCAGTTCCCGATTTTCTTCATGGTGACAGAAATTCCCTAATGGTGCCTCCTCCTCCAGCTGCACACCAGGTGGAATGACTGTTGTGCATTTTGACACTGCAGTAAACGATCTGTAGGTACAGGATCTTGCAGCTGTCCAAGGTCTCAGATCTTTTCAGGAAGGGCTTCTGCAATGTGGAAGAATCCAGAAAGCTCACAGTTTGATCCCTCTCCCTTGGGGACTTCATGAAAATTGAGCAAATAACATCAACCCATCAAAAATTATCATCAGGTGTGGGTTTGATTGTTTAAATATTTATTTTCCTGAATTCTGATCTGTCTTGACATCTCAGGATGGATCAATGATAAATTCAGGCAACCTCTTGACCGATGAATTTAGGAATCATTATTTTCTAATTTTCAGTCATTTCCAGGTCACAGCACATTAAGATCAAGTGCTTTTTGTTGTGAAATGGAAAAGCAGAATAGAAATAAACATACCCTTTGTGAAGTTTTCTTGTCTGGACAATTCCTGTATGAAACAGCACGTGCACACTTGCGAAATCAATATATCAGTCAGGATTTGTGTGGAAGCTGATGCAGAACCAGGTGAAGCAAATATTTAAAGTTTAGTAATTAGGCCATGCTAAATTCTTATGGTGATTTTACTTCTTGGACTGAATCAAGGCAGTTCAACCTATATCCAGGAGACAGGAGGATCAACTACACATAACTTTCAGGCCACAGTGATATTGATAATTAGGTTTAACATTTGTTACTTGCAGAGGCTGGAAGAGACAATCTGTGGCAGTTCTGCTTATGGCAGGTAAGGATTTTTTTTTTTTGCTCATCCCATCTCTTTTTGCAAGGGGCTGGAATTTGTGGGTTATGTGGTGGCAGAGGCCACCTCTTTCACATATCCAGAAGCACATCTCAGGTGGAAGCAGAAAGTGCAGGATGAGAGTTGGGATACAGAGAGCTACTGCAGCTCAGCTGAAGATGTTGTTCAGTAGCTCTGTTCAGAGCTGGAAGAAAAGTATTTAGCAGGTTTAGAGGTTCTTAGGAGGGGTTTTTGTATTGGTTTGCCTCAAGTGGTTTTTTAATCTGTCCTTCAGTGTACAAAATAGCTCTCAAATTCAGCACTGGATTTCACTGCAGTAATTGAGACCTTCTCACCTTAATTCTACTATAATTACCTTTAAATTGCTTCCTCCCTCCCCTTCTTTCTGAAGCCTGTCATTACCTCAAGACAAATCCAGCAGCTACAATACCCATGGCTGCACTTAGGGAAGTGTTTCACAGACAGCAAACCCCTGTGTGGAGCTTTACCCAGCTCTGGACTGACTGAACTGACCCCCCTTGTGAGAGCACCCAAGCTCAGCCTACAATTCACAACCTTGCTCCAGATGTGTGCTTTGGTTTACCAAGGCTCAGCTCATCTCCTGCAACTGAAATTGCTGAGGGAAAAGCGGGCAGATGCAGAGAACCTCATGTTGTGAAGGACTTGCATCAAAATGGAGGAGCTGATCCCTCCTTTAAGAGGGAATTACAGGAGTGAAGCCTGGCATGGGCTGCAGGGGCCACCTTGGCTGGTGCAGCAGCAGATCCTGGGAGCTGTGATCACCAGTGACAGGCAAGGAGCTGGTGGGACACTGGAACATTGCTGCTCCCTTCGGGCACTAAAACCTCCTGCACGCAGTGTCAAAAGGTGATTTTCAGCAGACTTCCTGGAGCCCACTCTCAGAATGCTGTGTCTCACTCTGTGGTTTCCTGCAAACAGAAAAATGCAGCCCCGAAATAGAACGTTGGTCTTGTCAGAAGGAAAACTGAGGTGGGACAGAAAGAACATCGCATAGATTATGGTTGGGTTTTTTCCTTTTCACCTGAGTTCAGTAAAGTAGCAACAGCCATGAGAAAGGGGGCTGAATCAGGTAAAGAAAGTTTCTATTTATAGCGATCTTCGGCTCTGAATTTCACTCCGTATTTTTGGAGCTTCTTCCTCCAAAATAATAGGATCCAACACAGAGAACTGTGCTAGTTGTTGTGTTTAAATTGAATTGGTTCTTTAAATACAATTGCACTGAACAAGGTTTTTTAACTACCTGGTGTCTGTTAAGATGCAGCAAAGAAGTTACTGAGTTACTACAGACAGTGCAAATCAGTGCCCATATGGTGACACCTTTTTCTGCCATCTCCCTTTCCTAACTACACAGTTTAGGATTAGGACTCTCATTCCTTCCTTTGACAAATACTTATTTTATCTTTATTTAGCATTTACTATCCCTTGAAACATGCTTTCAAAGCAAAACTAGACTCTTGCACTGTCTCAAATGCATGGACTGAGTTAAAAAAATAAGAATTAAAAAACCTAAATTACCATTTGGGGATCGAAAAGATCTCATTTGTATCTTAATGATATCATAAAAATAGAATGGCTCAAGGTGGTAATTAAGTCTCAACAAGAGAAAAACTGTCCTGAATTACCAATTTTTCTGAGCTGGTTGAGGATGCAGCCACCAGGTGTCTTCACTGCACAAAAATGCAATTTTTGGTAGGAGTGTTTTGGCTCAAGTGGAGCCCTGCTGTGAGCAGTTACACTCAAGGAGTTTTCTTCCATAAATATTCTCCATTTCTGCTGGATTGGAATTTTTGTTAGGCTTCTTCAGTTCCTCACAAACATCAGTAGGATTCTCCTGATCATCGTGCACTCGATCTGAACACAAAATTTTTGATAGAAAAAAGAAATCCAAACATAACATTTCAGAAAGTTGTTCCATTTTTTTCTCCAAAATATTACTCTGTGAAAAAAAAATCCTGATAATTTAGACTTTGGTAACCATTTGCATTATAAGCAGAAGTGGTAATTGCTATGAACAAAATTCCTGTTTGCCTTCGGTTTGGTTCTAACTTTATGAAGAAATTTTGTACTGGCAGGAGTTTTTGGGAAGGTTCAGCTAAGTGCTTCAATGTTTAAAAAATATTTAGGGGGAAAAAAGACATGCTGCAAAAGGAACACACAAAATCCAAATTACCTGTCTTCATGAAGATGCTGAGAACAAGCAGCAGAAACAATCATCCCTTACAGTGTAGGTTGTTGTGTGAATAGTGAATTTTTTCAACTTCTTAATTGATTGATGTTGAATTAGTCAGGCAGAAGCACTGAACAAGTTTAAAATCCTGCTGTGCATCCTTCCTCTCTGCTATCTTGCTTCCTGTAAAATCAAATCCTCACTTGCAGGAGCATCTTTCAAAAAACCAAAAAATCTGTAGCTTTGTTCATTGCTCTGTGAGGGGAGCCAGGAGCCAGAGAAGGGGGAAAAGATGTTTTTTAAACCCTCAGGACCATCTTCTTTTTCCAGTGCCCACACAATGAAGATTTCTCCAGTCATGCTGATAAAAAGGATATTCCTGTAAATTCTTCTGGTAATGCTGGCTCAGAGCAATTATCAAGTTTACACTAAGACGTGGCCTCATAATTAAACCTGTCTGTAGCTATTAAACATTACAGGTGGAGAACAGAAACCAAAGCAGTGCTCAGTGCACCCTGGAGATAATGGGTCTTATTTTATTACCATAGCAGAGCCTCCTAATTTAATTGAAGGGGATGATCATGATAATAATTGAGGAATATTCAGTAACTGGCTAGATAAGAACTAGCACTTGAAGACCAAATACATTTCAACCCTGTGCTTGAAATCTGGAAATCCTACTAGCTCTAGGTCCAGCCTGCAGTCAAATTATCCTTAATTTGACAGTGTATCTGCAATTATTTAGCTTAACCACATCTAATTATCATCCCACTTCCAACTTTAAATGGCCACAGTTTTTGAGTAAGAGGCTCTGCTGATTTGGACTGATGTGAGGACTGTGCTGTGCCCAGTATCCTCCTGTGATAAAGCACTGCTGAAATGACACAAAGTACTACAAACATCAAAATAATGTTTATAGGAGCATCACAGAGAGAAAAGTTTTCCAAGTCAGTCTCTACAGAACCATGATGGAAATATTTCTTTTTTTAAAGTACGTTCTTTTTACCCCTAAGTTTTTCCAAACTTGTTTTGGTTTTATTTTGGTGAAAAGTAAGCTGGGAGTTGAAGCCAACTCATTTAAGCTTTGGATGTTGCAAACCTATCCACAGACAAAACAATGACAGCCCCAGAAAACCCTCCAGTGTACACCAGAGAAACTAAATTACTGCTTCTTTAAAATGGGGGGAAAAAAGCAAAAAGGACTAAAATGCAATTTCTATTTGCAAAATTGCATTCCTCAAAAAAATCCCAATGGCGATATAAATACGTACAATTACTAAAATAAAATTTTCCATCATTCCTTGAGATGCCTTCTCTGAGGTTCAGGGAAGGTACTTAATGAGCTGCAGAACCGTTGTGCTCATTACAAGGGACTGAAGATTTAGAGAATCCTCCTTATTTATCTGCTGCTGGAACATCTTTGTATGTTGGAAGAGATGAGAAGTTCAGGACCCTGAGTAGTACAGCAGCAAAATATTTGACAGGTATGTGAGAACAAGTGAAACAACTCCTAACCCTGTCCTCACGCTTTGCATTGTATAAAGTGCCACTGTATCTCCATCTGTGCATTGATCCAAACCTCCTCCAAATGCTTTTGTGGTGAACTCTGAGCATCTGTGTATTTTAACCAGGCTCTTCCTTCTTCTTTGAAGGTCAGAGGGACGTGGAAGACTCTGGTCCTTAACCACGGCCAAAGTGATCCATGCTGAGAATGCTGATCCTGGGAGAGGAAAGAACTTTTTAAGCCAACAGAAGGACATCTCAATACTGCTGCTTGTAAACTTGCAGTTTGTTGTGAATGTTGATGGTGTAAAATGATCCTGGTTCTGACCAGTGACAACTGAAGACTACAAATTAAAAGTGATACATGTGCATGGCTTGCAGAAGTGAGACTCTCTTTGGTGTGTGGGATTGGTTAAGTCAGAGGATAGTACATCATTATGAACCCATTGATATTTTGTTCCCTAGTTCAGTTTTGGGTTCATTTCTTTCTTGATGTTTTGCTTGTATGAATCAGTTCCTGCCATTAACAGAGGGCAGACTGCATTCATTCAGGGTTCAACTGAGAACTCTGTGTTCAATTTTCTTCATACCTACTACCTGGCAGGTGAGGAGAAGTTATCAAGACTTCTTAAATCTGAGGATAGTCAGCATCTCTTGTCCTGCTTGCCTGGAGAGTACTCGTGTGCCTTTCAAGCCACTTTTCTTCATTGTTTCCAGAATTTCATCTGTAATGCAAAGTGCAGTGTTCACAAATGGGTTAGAAATTGGTTATAAAAGACAGTTCTAAGGTATCTGTCAAGCTGTACAGCAAAGATTATAAACTCTGTCCTCTTACTGTTCCAGACAGGAATTTTCAGGCAAAATAATCTCCCACCAAGAACCATAAAGCTCATAATTTACAAACTGAAGTTCAGTATTTTGCTAGAATTCTGTATGAAGCTAAACTGTATGAGAAAGTGAAATTTGTAGCACCTTCTCACAAAAGCAGCCTAATAAATCAGGTGTGAAGAATAATCTTGACATTACGTGATCATTGCTGGCCATTAAACATTAGATCAGAAGGAACAAGCCCAAATCTTTTCTCTACATCTGTAAAATGAAAGACATCACATTTCCAATTAAGCCTTTTAAGTTAACACCACCATTCTCTTCCATAAGAACTGGCCTGGCTTCTTAATTAGTTCAGACTTAATTAACCACCTTTCAGACTTGGAACTGAACTCCTGCAGAGCTGCTGGGGTCCTACATACTTTTATTTTCCAAACTAGCTTGGGGAGTTCTTAGTTTTGATAAGTTTGCTTGCATTTTTGGTCTAGCTGTGACCAACATTTTGATTTATACCATGTTAAACCTGGTTTGGAACATCTGAATGTCCAAGGACAGCGATCACCTGGATTATTTTCCTTAATTGTGACCAAGTAGAATAATCCTCCTGGTGAAAGCAGGTCTGGGACTAACGGGAAAACTCTATCCATTACTTCTCTGCCCTGTTTGCCCCCAGCCCAGGATGCCTCTATTCCATGGCTTTTCACCTAGGAAGAAGGAAAGCAAAGATTGCCACAATACAGAATGACAGAATTGTCACAACAACAGACAGCAGCAATACCATTTTTACCGTGTATTTCAAATTTTTCCTACCTCTTCAGAAGGTGTTACCACATACGGTGGGTTAAACAGCAGTAGATCAACCTTCCCATTTAACCTTGGAGATAATCCTTTGACCTGTAAGTGAAGTTGGAGATTCTTTTGTGTGGGGTTTCTTTTTGGGAACATGAAGAATGCATATATTTTGTAAAAATACAAAAGTGCAGTAAAAATACATAATGCAGTTGTTCAGCCACTTTAAATCCCACTTATTGTGGCCTACGTACATCATCTTTTATAAATATATAAAAGGAGTAAAGAGATGAGAAAAATTAGCTTTTCTCCATATCAAATTTTGTAAGAAACTAAAGGTAACAACGGACACAAGTTCTAATTAAATCAGAAAAGGTTGAGAACCAAGAACTGCATAACTTTAGAAAAAGGGCTATGATAATGTCAGGTCACTACAGAATTCCTTGTTCGACATCTCCCAAACTATATCTACAGATTTTTTTTATTATTAATTCAATAAATTTTTAGAGCTTAATTTTGAATTTTAGAGCTTGAGTAGTTTGCTGGGGTTTTTTTTGCCTTGGCAAGGGGGTGATGTCCAGAGGTCCCTTCCAACCCTAACTATTGTGAGACTCCGTGATCTCCAGTAAGTATTAAAAAACTACACAAACTATGAAGGAGATACTATGGAAACATCTCTCTTACCAAGTCAGTAATGACAGGCTGCAGGTGAACATTGTTAAGCAGAGCTGTCTCCTGGGTACAATAAGCTGCCATGGGGTTGATATCTGTGCATCTAAAAGGGAAATATTACAAAGTGAAAGTTATGGGCTACTGCACCTGGAAGTTTAACCCTGTGAGCCACAAGCTAATTCATAAACTCACAGAACACTCCGAGTTAAAAGGGACTCACAAGGATTCAAGCCAGCAAACATCAGTGTAGGCTCAGCAATTTGTCTGAGAAAATGGATTTCTAGTCACAGCGCTACTTATTTGTTACAGAACCTGAAGTAAATAATTCAGGCTGCACCATAATCTCAGAAATGCTCAACAAGCTCTCTTTCCTTGATTTATGTATCTATAGAATTGAAAAAAGAATATTTTTTAAAATAAGAAATATATGTGAGAGGGCTAAGCATCCTTTATTATTGCATTCAACAAGGCAGGTGCTGTTACACTTACATGTACAGTGCGCTGGGTCCAAGGATGGAAGAAGCCAGGAATGTTGAAACTACACCAGATCCAGATCCTATTTCAAGGCAGATGTCGACTCTAAAGAGAAAACACTGCATGACTTTTGTTTGTAACAGACACAGAATTGGTCAAGACAGCGTTATAGAACATGCTGTCCTCCCAAACATGCTGAAGTACAGAACCATAGAATATCCTGAGCTGGAAGGGATTAACAAAGATCATCCAGTCCAACCCCTGGCCCTGCACAGACACCCCAACAATCCCACCCTGGGCATCCCTGCGAGCGTTGTCCAAGGACTTTTTGAGCTCTGTCAGGCTGGTGCTGTGCTCATTCCCTGGGGATCCTCTTCCAGCGCCCCTCCAGCCTCTGGGGGAAGAACCTTTTCCTGACACCCCCCCAACCCTTCCTGACTCAGCTCCAGGCCATTCCCCCAGGCCACAGAGAGCAGGATCAGTGCCGGTGCCTCCTTACCCTCGGCAGGGACCTGCAGACAGCCATGAGGTTTCCCCTCACAGTCTGCTCCACTTCACCCTGAACGAGCAGAGCGCCCTCAGCCCCTCCTGGCCCGGCTTCTCCCGCAGGCCCTTCCCCATCTCCGCAGCCCCTCTGGACGCTCCCCAGTGCCCCCTCAGCCCCTCCTGGCCCGGCTT